>JASDQU010309032.1:29190-88809 GCA_032191745.1 Picea mariana
GGGTGTAAGTCCCTAACCTTGAATGACTTTGAAAACCTCCACTAAATGATCACTTTAGTGGTCATTGATTTTCACATATAGACTTGGCATAATGATGATGGATACAAGAGTCATTTTTGAGGTGCCTTGGCCCAATAAAAAGGCACACCATGGAGATGTTGAATTCCCTTACTCATAGACTGTGCACTGCAAACCTTGGTAGCAAACATTAGTTGGCCAAACTAAGAGAAGCTTGGAAGAGAACTTGGTGAGGAAAGGAAAAGAGGGTTTACATAGGAAACATCATCCATACACATGTACTATGCATGAAAGGAAAAGTGGCATAGAGAACCTGACTAGATTTTATAGACTTGGGTGATTAGGATACATGTGAACCCAAGCAATTGGATGTTCCACACTTGGGGTTTGTGATGGATGATAAAAGTGCCTTCCCGCACAAGTATTTATAGAATGAAATTATGGGCTACACATCCTTTGGGAACACATCCACCTGGCACACTTGGGAGTACTTGGATGCACTTGGGTTCATTGCCAGACACATCAGACGCACTTGGGTGCACTACTAGGAACACTTGGGCCCACTTCTAGGTGCACTGGATGCATTGTCGAGTGTATTGGACACACTTGGGTGCACTTAGACATACTTGGGTGAATTTTCAAGTGCACTTGAAGGGTGCATTGGGTGCAGTTGGGAACACCATTGGATGTTGGACAGTTGGTAGAGAAGTCATGAAGGGGGTAGAGGCACCATTGAGCACAATAGAAGTCAACAATGTGGGCACTTGGGTCCACTTAGGCTTGGAGGGGATTGAAAGTGTAAGACAAGTCTTGTATAAATAATGGATACCTCAAAGGTATTAAGGATTCATTCATCATCATTCACCAAGAGTGTAAAAGAGCTCTGCAACTATGTTAAGTTCAAGGTTGGTACAATAGGGAGAATTGCATTGATTGAGTGAGAAGAAGAAGACAAGACCTATAGAAGGTAGGCCTATGGTTGTTTCATGAGTTGGACTATTATTAGGGGAATTTTGAGGTTAAAAATGGGTCTCCTAAGAGATATATTAAAATTTTCTAAATTAGTCATTTTATGGGAAGGTATGTTTGACTACTCACCTCCTACACTACATTCTATGTACAATCTAGATAATCGTGGTTGAGTTACATTTATAGGTTGACTAGAAATACAATTAATAGAAAAATAATCTATTAATGTGAACGAGAATAAATTTTAACTACATTGTACTTGAACAACTAATGCATTTTTATGTCTTGAACTTGGAAACCAATTTAAATAATAAAAAATATACACAATGAAAATACACATTCAAAATTGGCATAACAATATTTATGTATCATAATTTAATTTTCATCTTGTACTCTATTTACGCATTGAGAAATGAAATTCTCACCCCTATTATTAGAAACATGGAAATACGAATAACTAGTAAGTTGCTATGAAAATTCTAATCAAGGTTTCATTCTTACAAATGGCACACACATGTTCTTTCCATGCAAAACTAAATTTGTTATATATTATAATTGCCATAATAAGGAGATTGGAGAAGTGTGCCATTAATAAAGCCTGATTGCTAGAATTATTCTCTAGTGGTGATCTTTTCCGATACAATTTTACCTATAACTTCAACTAGCAAGGTTGTGACAACTATTAATTTTGAAAAAATGACTGGCACTATTAGGGACCTAACCTTCCTAACCCTTCACGTAGGTAGAATAATATATTTTCCAAGTAATAATGTTTAACTAGTTAATAAGGATTATTTAATAGACGTGAACAAGTCAATGTAGAGATTTGTATTGTCAACATCCATAAAGCACAAATATATGTTGTTTAGTGGGTAAAATTGCAACGGAGAAGACTACATGTAGGAAATACAGACGATTTCACGTGGTTGTCTAGAAACCAACGTTTCACCTTGTTGGGAACCTCTGTAACACCTGTTGGTACCCTTCAATTAGTTTTGCATCAGAAAAAATCTGTACACGACCATCACTCCCACAAAATTTAAAGTATATTGGGAGTCCCCTACGTCTTCTGAAACTAGCCCTAGATCAACCAATCATCCACCTGAATGTTATAGTGACACTAAGAACAACACTTGGGAAGATACTCTCTATTACCTAGGTAATCAGGTAGTGTGTCTAAGGGTACGGTCGAGCCTCCTTAGTTGGTGCCCTGATATATTGGGCCAATTACTATTGTTCGACTCTGCACATATATCAAAGAGTTATAGAATAGGGAAAACCCTTGTTTGTATGAAACCTAAAAACCCTAACACTTGGGAAGGAAATAAAACATAAAAGGAATAAAAGAGATCTATTTTCGTGCAACCTTACCTCCTGCATTCTTCTTGTGAAATTCCTACAAAATTTTTCCTTCTAACAATTTAGGAACTTCGTCACTATAGTATTTTGTTGGACATAATGTCATTAATGTGTTTTCATTAATGTCAAACAGTAGGACAATATGCAGAGATTAAATCTCAGGAGGGTTAGCAAATGAAGATCAAAGTTACAGTAGGACAGTATGCAGAGATTAAAAGCTCAAGAGGGTTAGCGAATGAAGATCAAATATCAGAAGAGATGACGCGATGAAAATCAGAACGGAAAGCGCATTGTAGAAACATGATCAGATCAAGCCAGGACTGTCGAATACGCAAGCACCAGATCAACGACATGTATGGATTGTGGAGAGAAAAGGATAATTAAAAAGCATGTTATTCCCAATCTCATAATCAATCTAGACCGTTAGATTACAAGAGAAATATCATTGGAGGACTAGTCAATGATCAAATCAAATCAGGATCGTTGATACGCAAGCGCCAAATCAATAACAGGGATAGATTGATAAGAGAGAAAGGAGAATTAAACAACGTGTTATTTCCAATCCCGCAATTATTCTAGACCATCAGATCTTATAGATTCAAATATCGACAACTATGGTTGATCCACCAAATGATCAGATTAAGTCGTGATCGTTGGATATGCAAGCACAGATCAAGGGAAGGGATTAATTGTGGAGCTCAAAGGGAGAATTAAAAAATGTGCTAATTCCAATCCCACAATTAGTCTAGACCATCGATCGTCACTCGCCAAATATATCTACGGTTGGCATCAGTTCCACCACCAATGAGCAGTTTTCCATGTGGAGCTCGACGATAGTTTTAAACATCGTGTTATTTGGGACCCCACAATCATCCTTGATTGTTGATCTACTCTGGGACCATTCTCAACTGATGGATCAAATTGAGTGGAAGGATAGGATAAGCAAAGCAAAAGGGATGAGATTTTGAATACCCGAATTCTCGATAGTCGTTGGATCACTTTAAGTGGAAGGATAGGATAAGCATGGAAAAAGGGTTGAGATCTCGAATACCCAAATTCCCGATAGTCGTTGGATCACTTTAAAGTGCACGTATAGGATAAGTAAAGAAGAAGAGTTGTTGGATTTAAACCAAGGCAAAGAAGCATCACAGACAGATCGAGTCATCGATCTAAGATCGTGATCAACGAACAACATTTCATTTTGGTTTAAAATTTGTGAGGAGGTCACACTTCGGGGAATCTCACTTCGAAAGAACTAGGAAGTGGAGAAATCGAATTACCCGAAGTCCTGAAGGTCGAAATCTCGAAGTGGATATGATTCGTCTGATCAGAGGAACACTTCGGGAAGTATCTTGACCGTTAGATCAAGGAGAAGAATATGTGCCACACCAGGAGATCTATGTCAGCAGACCACGTTAGCAAGGACATAGTCAGATAATGAAAATTGTCAATATGAAATAGGCATTTCAGGTATGTGTAAATCATGAATCTAAGTGACATGTGGCAGCCACTCGGTTTGTGCCACATAATCAAGTTACGTCACTCCGAGAGTTTTACTTCGGGAGTTTCACCACCAGAAAATGACCTAAGTCCCGAAGTCCCGAAGGTCGAAGTCTCGGAGTGGACATGAGTCCTTTGATCTAAAGGACACTTCGGGAGCATTCTCGATCGTTAATAAAAGTACAGTGGAAGGGTAGAGTAAGTGGAATAGCCGAAGTCTCGAAGTGTCAATTGTCGTCCAACTCATCAGTAGATTTGTAAAGAGGTTGCAAGTCGCGTAAGACGAAGTCCCAAAGTGTCGACAATCATCCAACTCATCAAGAGATTTGAAAGAATGTTGGAAGTCACAAAGGACGAAGTCCTGAAGTGTCGACAATCGTCCATCTCTTCAGGAGATTAAAACGTGACCGTTGATTCTAATAAGTGATCAAGCACTCGCTTGGCCTAGTGCCTAGTCACCGCCTATGGTCATATGGAATAAGAGAATTAAAGTCAAAATATTATACATCTCTTAAGTCAATAAGCCCATGGTTTTGTGTTGTCAGTCATATGTAAATGGCTTGAAGGAAGTGCCTCAGCAGAACTCAATTTTTACGGTATTAACATAGATTATGGTTAAGTTAAATGAAGAGGTGTAATAGTCTAGACGAAAGGAAACAATGTGTTATATCTCACACCAGTTTGAAGATTATATAAATGAGATAGAGTGGTGAGAAGAAAGCTTCTTTGCAGTCTGAATCAGAAGATATATTAAATCACTGAAGCAGAGAGAGATGCAGTGAAGACATGATACATAAGTTTTCCAGACTCAAAAAATAAGGGTGGTTGGGTGGTGCAAGGGCAGGTTGGTGCCTGCAGAGGAGTTGGTCTTTCCTTGTCAATTGTAGCTGACTAAATAGGGGGTCGAAGCCTCCTACCAGTTGGTGTTGGTGAACGAGGGTGTGGGTGCATCTTGATCAGTTGGTGATGATCTAAGAGGAAGAACATCTTCCTTCTATGTAACATGTAAAACAAAATTTTGCAGTTAATAGAAAAGTGTTTGTGGTTTTCCCAATTGGGTTCCATGATAAAATATTGTGTTAAAATTTGTTTGCATTAACAAAAGAAAGTTGATAAAATTATTGTCTCATTGATTCACCCCCCGCCCCTCTCAGTGATAGGATATGATCCTTCAATTGGTATCAAAGCAAGTCTCTTCACAAAAGTATTAAATCACTTGAAGAGAAATATACATCAGAATAGATCAGCGGTTGAAGATGTCATAAAAAATCCCCCTATTTGATGGTGAATACTATGTCTTCTGGAGTGTTAGAATGAAAATCTATCTGATGTCCATTGGACTAGAAGAGTCAAAAGTTGAAGCAGAGGTTAATATGGAAGGAGAACTTCTCAGTGCCTTGGATAAATTAAGAAGATACAAAACCAGATATAGACAGCTGAAAAGTTTTGTAGTTGAACAAAAAGAAAAACATGAACAGAAAGAAAAAGAGATGGAGAAACTCATGAGCAACCTGAAAAACCAAATCCTAGAAGCAAATAGGATGGAAGAAATTCTGGAAAAGTCTCTTAAAGAAAAAAAATAACCAGTGAAAGAATGGAGGAAGAAATAGTTCACTTAAGAAAAGAACTTGATGCAAAACTCATTCAAACAAGATATGAAAATAACTCTAAAATATTAGATAATATTATTACCACACAAAGGGATTCAGGTAATAAAAATGGAATTGGTTATTCTCGAGAAGAAAACCAAGTTAACCTAAAATATTATGCAACTTCTCTCCTCAGTACATTCAAGAAGAAAGATGAAGAGAAGACAAGTAATGATCAGAACTCCAGAGGACTACTTCCACCCATCAAGAAGGAATATAAGACAACATCAAAGAAGGTTTATCAAAACAGGTATCCTCACATTTTATTTGGTTATTGCTTTGCATGCTCTAATTTCATACACAAAACTATGAATTGTAGAGAATATAGAAGGAAAAATTTGAGGGTTAAGAACTATAACCTTAAAGATAACAAAACAGTAAATCAAGTTAAAAGCATAAACTATAACTCCTTTGCACCTCTACAAGAAGGGGACCTAGAATGCTTCAGCTGTCATAACTATGGACATAAGGCTAGTAGTTGCAGATTAATGGAAGTCTCAGAAAATCCAAAGTTCATTAGAGAGAAAAATAAGCTTTGGAAAGAAAAAACATCAAAAGAGGAATGTCTCATTGCCCTGAAATCTCAAGATAAAGAAGATCTCTAGTATGTTGACAGTGGGTGCTCAAAACATATGAAAAGAAACAAGGACAAGTTTTTGAACTTAGAGAAACAAAAGAGTAAAGTTACATTTGATGACAATGCTTCAGGTAACATACTTGTTCCATTCTTACTATTGGAGAATGTGTTCTATCATCATCATCTTGTTCCATTGGAACCAAACTCATTTCCCCATTTGTCAAACATGTATCAACCACTGAATTTAAATGAGATATATAATATCTGTCTTGAAATCCAATAATGCAAGAATCAAACAAAAGTACTTTGTATCATCATATAATTGTTAGATTTATAAGTATCTCCATCTTTGCCTCTTCTAACCCCTAAATATGAAGAAGAATGATATAATTAAAAATAAAGAATATTGAAATGACTTAATTGAAAGACAAGGTGTCATAACTGAATTTTCACTCATTTTCTTCACCACTTTGGTCATGTACTCTTCTATCCTACCCAGTGAAAAGAAAAATTGGAAATAGCTCATTGGAAGGATTTGAAGTAGTGTACATTTTACTAGTTTGCGTAATCGATGACTTCTTCGCAAAAATATGAACAAACATAGAGATTGACATGAAAATGCCACTACACACATGGATGCCACATTTTTCTTTCATTCCAATTTGTATTTCTAAAATTAACTAGTAACAAAAAGAACTTCTAAAATAATCATCTACACTTGGCCATTCCAATAAGCTAGGTGAAGGTAAAGGGACATATTTGAGATATCCACATGATCCAATTGTTTTCGGAAAATTGTATTTATATTTGTAAAATAAAATACCTTCCTTCTTTAAACATGTAGGATCCTTACCAACATAAAGTAGTTCTCCAATTTTTGAATGAACAACTTGGAAAACACTTGTTATGCATTCAGTTGGTTACCATTCCTTCCAATTTGATATGCATAAACCTAAGATGAATGTAATATTCATGTTGCAATAAAAGAAAACAAAATATATGTTGAAATATTAAAAGCTTTAAATACAAATTTACCATAAAAAAACAACTATGATACCCAAATTGGTCATCCATAAGTCTCACAATTACAATCAATTTTTGGAAAGTTTGGTTGAATATAAACTTTCTCTTTTGACATCTCTTTATAGTCATAGACACGTGACTTGAATCTTTTCCACTATTTTTCCTCCACTACTCATCCCAAATATTTTTACCAAACCTTTCCAATGGATGTTGATGCTTTGCAAATGCCTTTTTTTATTACATGGCTTCTAGTGGTTGATGGTTTCATTGTTACCCGTGACCCAATAAATAATGGCATCAAAACCAATTTTCCATGATCATCAGTTGTATTGTATAACACAATTTATTTTAACTCACTCTTGGGACATCGTTGAGTCATTGAATTCTACAACATGCAAATGAAATAAAGAAAGTTGAGTAGTATGCTCCTCTATAAAAAACGAAGATGAAATTGAAATATTAGGAAGTGATTTTATGGGAAAGAGCTTGATATTTGTGCTATTATGTTTCTAAGAAAGAGGGGTTTCTACCGTGAAAATGATGGGTTGGATTTGAAGACTAGAAACAAGTGTTTATTAGAGATTTTTTTAGGATTTGGAGTTCAAAACATCAATGGGGAGTAAACAATCCAAATTTTCAAAATATAACTATGCTCGAGAAACATGTTTTTGCAAGGAAGGATCATTGGGAAATAGATTAAACATGAATGGATACCTATCACACATATTTAAAGGTTTTTGAAGAATCTTCATCTATTTTTCTACCTAACCTTTTTCTAAATGTTGTAAACAATATAACATTTTGTTATTTTTTCAAATTTCTCCTAAATCGTAGAAACCAAATTCCATATCTTTACAAAATTGCAAAATGGTGAAGGAAAGAAACATTTCTTGGAAGTATCATAAGGACCTTGGCTCACATCAAAACCTTGTATCTCTTCCATTTCTTTTGCACATTGGATACTTATTGATTTTTTATTTGCTATAAAGTGTGAAGAAGTTTCTTGTATATATGTATTCCCATGATATTGCTTTAACTTGGATGTGAAAGAGCAAACATAAGTATAGAAAGTGTTTGCAAGGATTTCATATTGAGAAGCAATGGCTAATTGTAATGCAAATGTAAGGATATGGAATTTTCTCTTACTTCCTTGACTTTTGAATCAATTGATCTAGAATTTGTCTTTGCTCTTTTTCCTAACACCTTTTGATGACTAGATGGTTATGTTTTTGGATGAACTTTGAATTTATCTTAGCTAAAAGGTTGACCTAGAATTTGACTACTATCCAATTGGTATCTTCATTTTGATCGATGTCATCATAAGAGTATCATACGCATTGTCAATCAACTATTGATATCCACTTATATACTACATAAATCCATATGTCTATCTAGATACTTCTTATCATTAAAGGATATACAAGGAAAGCCATGGCTTTGGGCTAGACAATAATTCTTCATGTTACCAAGGGAAATTGGTCAATAGTTCTAAATTTTTATCAGAATTGCTCTCATTATCTTTATTGTTGATTGTGGCCATAGAGACTTGAGGTTTTTAAATAGATTTATTATCCAATGAGGAAATTAAAAAGTGTCCAAGAAAACGAGGGAATTAAAAAGTGCAATACCCTTATCTATTCAAGGAACCAAAACATGGACTTCACTCTACTCCATAAGTATTTTCCCAACAAATGAACACAACATTTGTAAAAGTAACTTCAACTAACATAAATTTCCCAGAATACTTTATTTGTATTAGTGGTAGTGAGAGAAACATGATGCTCACTTTATAAAATAGGGTTTAGTGTATCAATGGTAAGAAATCATTTTCTAAAACCTGAAAGGGTTGTTATTCATCAATTGTTTGACAAGTTCAATTCTACAAGACTCCTCATAACTATCAAAGAGCTTGGAACTTCTCTTTTCAATTTATTGTTGGATATATTCAAAAAATTGTTAACATATATCTAGGGTTTGTGGGAAATGAAAATATTTGTAAAAGATGGAATTCTAACTTTGGATGGGGTTCTGTAATACTTGGTGACAATGACATTATTTATCACATACTTTTAATTGGGAAAGGTGGTGGTATTGTAAAATCCTCGAGGCAAGAAACCCATACCAAGATCAAAATTGCATAATCTTTTCCTAGTGTGAATGAGAGGGTTATTATTATCATCATCTCTCCTTGTGATCACAGGAAGGAGCATGTTGAAGAGAAGAAGAGAGATGGGAAAATAACAATGTAGTCAAGTTCGACATTGATAGAGAGCCCACGTGTCCTACACAGGATGCACTTTCCAAATTACATGAAAGAATTGTTGATGGAGAGGGTGGTTGTGTCAATTCACATCACTCCATACACATGGGTCATCAAAATTTTCATTGTTCCATGAAAATAAGTAGCATGCCAAGTTTTTCAGCACATGTATTTGTTGGGTGTTGAGATGAATTCTAGAATCTAAACATGAAATATTGAACATGAGGTTAGGAAATGGAGAATATGAGCAAAAATATATTATTTTTCACAATAGAGAAAGGAAGAATATGTGCAATTCCTATATCAAACAATTTTTTGGATATTTACCTAATATTGAAAAGAATCTGAGTGAATATCTTCTGGAAAGTGATAGGGTAGAGAAGAAGATAGGATGTTGAGGAGGAATACCAAACTACTGGGTGATTTTCTTCTTGGAAATGGGCTATTCTCCTCAATATTAAGTGATTTCCTTCATTAAAATCCTCAATTGAACGACCTATAGCTACATACTCAAACATTTCATCTTGTAGGCGAAAATACATTCCACAATTTTTCTTTATAGTCCATGATTTTCCTTCATAGCCTTGATAATATTTAACTTGAGCATTGGTAGCTTATTCAATAGTTATAGCGTGCATCTGTGACACTCTTATGGAAATGTTCAAACCAAAACACCCACTGACGACTACAACTTGGATGACAACTGCAATGAGGCATATTTTGATGTTAAATAAAAAAGTATGAATATAATATGCATATCACAATCTTTGAGTACATGCTTCAAACACATTTTGGGAATATTACGGTAGTAACGATGACAATGCTTCGATGTGGAATTTACTATTATTCTTTTCCCTGAGAAGGACCTACTTTTGGTGGTTCTAAATCACTTGCACCTTCAATGGGATTTGTTGACACTAGAACTGTTTCTACAACTAGAGAAGCCAAAACTGGGTATTGATCTGAAACCACTGTTGGGCAATTGACTCTGCTCTCTCTGCTTGTTTTTCCACCTTTCCTACCTTTGCACTTACATCCTCTTGCTCTAACCCATCATTCAACCCAGTAAGATGATTTAATCTGCGTGTGATATGTTCTCTTCCATTGGCTAGTGGGTGTTTTCTATTTGTTCCTTCAACCTAGAGCTAAAAGATTGAGTTCCTCCCATTAATGAACATGTCCAAAGCTCGATGAAGAAATTTGTTAGTCAAATGGGCTTGACAAGTGTAACTCCAATGCTAATAAGTTGTGTGTTATCGCGCAGTTTGTATTTTAGGTCACAGGCTATAGGATAGTGGACAAACTGGCGTAACAGGAACCTTCCGCACCCAATGTCACCTCGATGGGGAGGTTCTTTCTGTTTAGGGAGGTTAGCCCAGGGGAGACGTCCCCGGTAACCTGGTGTTTGAAGAGGCAAAGAAAAGAAGGCCAAGAGTTAAGGTTTTCCCTCCTCGCAGGTTACCACCAGTGTCAGATAATCTGGCTAATCAGCCAATAAAGAAGTGGAGTCCCTGTTGAAAACACCTGCCTGGAACAAGATGATAACAATGTAATACAATATTTGCAGGCTATAACTCAAAGGGTTAGTACTTCTTAACTATCTGATTTCAATTAATAAGCAATGTAATAGACAAGATGAAGTCAACGTTCTTCTAAATAGCCTATGTAAGATCACCAATTCATCAATGTCTACAAAAATGACCAAGCCAACAGTATTTTCAATCAACAATTGTTCAATAAATGCTTGACGTCATAAATTTAATTGCTTATTTAATAGTCAAAAGGGTTGTTGTGTCAAGTATGACGTCAGCCTAGGTTAGTAGTGTTAGGGTTAGTTAGGGTTTCAAAGATTTAAAGTTTGAAAGATGATTTTTTGTACACTTCAAGCTCAATGTTGGAGATATTACCAGTGCCTTAGGGTAAATGGAGTCAAAGCAAGGGAAAAAGGTCTCGGGAGGATTCAAACTTAGAGACTGGAAGGTAGGGTTCCAAGGTGCTGCAATGGTAGGGCCTTGGAATCAAAACCCTAAGGGAAGGAGGCTCACTCTGGTGTTGCTTAAGCAAGGCCTCGTGCTCCTTCCTCTTTCTCTAAATACACTTGGCAAAACGGCTAGCTTCAAAGTACATATTTAAGGGAGAAAGTGTTGCAGGGGTAAGGCTTTCAAACCCTAGAAGGTGAAAACCATAGGTGTAGATTCAACTAGGCCTAGGACGTCTCCTCTTTTTAACCTATAACTTTAATGCTAGCTCAGAAAAGGAGAGAAAAGTGTAGCAACAGCTAGGCTATATCTTCCTTTTCAATGGCTAAAACTATTTCTCAAACAAGGGGACATATAGCAATGACCTACTTGTGTGCTTGCTACCTAGGGTTTCAAGATTCAACAATATAATAGCAAAATGTAAGAAATTAAGCCTACAACCATTCACTTAAGAAGTTTTGCATGAAAAATTCACTTACATGTCTTGAAGAAAACATAATCAAACCATAGTTGTAAACCTTCCTTGAGAGAAACACCATATATGACAAGAGAAATCCTCCAAGAAGAGTTGTACCTCAATTAAAAGACCCAAAACACCAAGCTAGGGTGCAAAAGATAGTCTCTCACAAGAGAGTGAGTTCTGTTATGTTCAAATGAGGGAAAAACATCCTCAATATATACCAATCCATGACCTTTTAAATACAAAATAGGTCATTAAAACAACCGACAAGGTTGACTACAAAATTTACATTGTTTTTACATTAACTGCTAAATAAATGACATAAACTGAGCAAAAGGTGGGACGTCAAGCCCTTCTGAGGGAGACGTTGGCCCTTTTTGGGCATATTCGGCATCCAGAAGTCAGACGTTAGCCCTTCTAGGGCTCCTCCAAGCTGCCACACATGCCAATAACCTCAACACACTGCCACATGCTCAAGACAACGTCCAGCTCTCCTAGCTGATGTCCTTTCCATCAAGGGGCAAATGTTCCATCTGAAGTGGGTGATCCCCCCTGGGTTGGGCTCAACCAAAGTGTCCTGGGTGGAATGTCCTTCTTTCTTCATATGCAAAGGCTCATCATAACGTTGTCCTGTCTCTGCCATCCCAGCAACCATCTGATGGGCTCTTCAGCCCCATGGAGGTCCAAACTAATCATCTCCCCATATGTACCAGTCCACTGGTACCTGTCCATTGGGCATGGTCCTGCACATCAAAAACTTCGCCCTCCATGGGCTCATTAGTCCTCGGGATCATAGCAATGCCAAACATATCTCATCATTAAATTTATCAAATACATGCATAAAAACCCTAGCATATCATCTAACAGCTCAAAGGCATTACACTGACCTACCATACAAAGTTGAAGAAAGAGACAGAATAACCTATTGGGCTAGCATCCATAAGAAGAAGAGATTTTCCAAAGGAGATTATTCAAGCCATGTAATATGAAGTGATATGGTTTTAAGGACGTCCAGTCATAGTGAAGACCAGGGGAAGGTATTGTCCGTGGGTGCCTTTGTAGGAGGCGAGATGTACCTGTCATTGATGCAGTTTTTTCCAAGCCCCTTATTGCCTTTATTCTTTCCTTATTTATTACCTTTTCTTTCTTTTTTACTTCAAGGTCTGACCAGAGGACACTGCCTTGGCATGGTGACCAGAGCTGACAGTGTTACCCACTAGTATTTTTGCAGAAATGATCAGGCTGGCTCGTGATGAGACCCCCTTTCCCATGGCCATGCAACTAAAGGTCATTGCCCTGGCGTGGTAACCAGATAATGGCAATGTCATACCGCTAGATACCTATGAACATAATGGGTCGGCTCGTGATGAGACCTCCCATCCTCTTGGTTAGGTCTTGTTTTATTATTTTTCTTTGGGTCCCTTTTGTTTCTTATCGAGAGGCCTTTTATTTCCTTCTCGGGGATCCCTAGGCAAGGCATCTCTAGGTTTTATTCCCTATGGCTTTTATCTTTTACCAGCTGCTTTTACTCCCTGGGCCTTTAGCCCCTTCTTCCCACAGGACAAAGTGTAACCCCTCAAATAGGTCATCCTAATGCCCGGACTAGGGGAATGGGATGGATGTATGGGAGATAAGATGTAAAATGATTGTATGGTGGGAGCGGACGATGGCTCTTCAAATCCCCCTTGGTGGCTAACCAAAACCCATGGATACCAGCTTGCTATGGCATTCCGTTAATCCCCCCAACAATGGTCAAGCGGGTTAGTGTAAGACCCAAGAAGTTCTCAGAAATGTAAGGAACCCAATGCATATATAAGAAAGTTATAATGATCAAACATGACACATACCATGATACCTGGACCAATTACCTCATGGAGCAAGAGTCTTCTCCAATGCAAGTCCAAGCCGATGGTGATGGATGCTGCTGCTACTGACAGGACAAATCTGTTGAAGAAAGAGAAGGATGGGCCCTCAAGGGCCATGCTCAGGTCAATCCTGCTCTCGGTACTCCATGTCTAGGACCTGTGGGCCTCGAGACATGATCTCCTAGTTATCCCTAGAAATTGGGGATAACATCTGGCTCCAACTCAGGGACATGTGCTCACCATAGAGCGCATGAGAACCTCAGCATCTCTGGCATAAATATGCAGACCTGCTCACACTCGAATAGGGCACCAGTAACAAGGGTTGGGTGGTATTGCCACCCCGCAAATACAATATATGTACATCGATGTGAACATAAAGTGAAATACTTACCTGTACTTACCTATTGGCTGGATGCTTGGTGTAGTCAAACAACCAATGAAGCCAATCCAGTAACGTTCCTTGATACCTGCCTTTATGCTTCATCATAAACCAGAACAGTGATAAGTCAAGCACAAAATTGTCATGAGTTACAATGTATATCATATCATCGGAAAAGTCAGAATCTAACTCATGGAGGCGGGTGGGAGGGATAAAATCCTGCCAAGTCCATCTCTGAGGAAAGTACTCAATCCACTTCAAGAAAGGGTCATGAAAAATGCAAGGTTTAGAAAACTAACTCAAAGGACCTGCAAACTGGTTACCTAAGACATCATCACACCCTGAAGTCAAAGAAGGGATCGACAAAGGTCTAGTAGATGAATGGCAAACTAAAAAGGGAAAGTTGAAAAATTGACTGAAACACACAGTACCCAACCAACCCTTGGAGTTCAGGGTTTGCCTAAAAGGAAACTCAACATTAAAAATATACTTCCCAAGCACACCTTTAATGGACAGGTAAGGTAAAGTAACAACAGGTGGCTGGAGTGAAAAGCCATGAGAGACTTTCCTAAGGCAAACAATGTTCTCACTTGTATCAAAATCTGAGCAGATAGGCGATTGACAATCATCTTCACAAAACAAGTCCAAATGCTCAGAAGAATAGTCATCAAATTCCTCAAGGTATGACCAAGAATCATCAGGAAAATAAGGTACTGGGTCATCCTTGGTCCCTTGGAAGGTATGGGTAACAACCGCATCTCCTTGTTGCCACTGGTCAAAAGTAATATGTTGTGGTAATTGCAAGGGCAACGTCCGAAGATGACTTTTTATATCATAGATGGGATCTATATCACAACTAAATGCATCCCACCTATGTCTCCCAACATGTATGAACTCGTCAAAATCAGCTATGTCGGCATCAATATCATAACATGGAGGAGTCAAAACATCCAATACTTCTATACTCTCTGTGTCATAAGGTAAAGAACCACTGAAAACTTAGAAGGGGGAATAATTTACCTCGCTTAATCCTTCCTGTGCAAGAGCTTCAAGTATTTGGATAGCTTCATCAGGTGGAAGATCTGCCTCTACATTTTCAATCTTGAGACATAGAGGATCTAGCTTATCCAAGGGTTCCACTCCTTCTGCATTCTCTGAGTCATAGAACAAGGTATCATCAAAAGAATGAAAATGACTTACCTCATTCTCTTCATCTTGTGCAAGAGAGATAGGGTCTTGGAGAGCTTGATCAAACTGAGGAGTGATTACTGGTGCTTCATCCTCATAATTCACGTCTCTGGTTATATTTTCGTTGCATTCTATTGGATTATAGGAGAGGTCTTGCTCCTCTTCAAGGGGTTGATAATGGTCTTCATAAACCTCATCTCTTATATCAGAGGATTCTTGGTATTTATCATGATAAGCTCTTTTGATATCTTCTACAATCTTAGTGGTGAATCCTTTGTGGTGTAAGGTTACCATGAGGTTTTGAAGGACATCTTCATACGTTTGGCAATCTTGCTTAGTAAGATCTATAAACCTACTGATGAGGTGTATGAAAGATTATATATCGTTGCCCTTGCAACAACTCTTAAAACGATTTTGTAGGTAGGATGGCAGAGTGAGTAAGAACAACTTTATAAGAGCATCCTCTCCTCCCAACTTTATCTCGCTCAAATGCTCCAAAAAATTTACTATGTGAGGAGCTGGGAGCCCCAAAAACATTGGAGAGTTGTCTAGCCTTTTTGTATCAAAGTAATTTGGGTATCCTTGAAAAATTCTGAAATCAATACTTGGATACATTTGTTCCCAGTGTGCCATGATCCCATAATTTGAAAATACCACAGAAAGTAATGTGGCACCCTAAGAAATATTTAGTGGAGTCGCCAAATGGTTTTCCTGAAACTATCAAAGAATAGGGGAAAAAGTCTTAGTGGAGTCGCCAGGCAAGCTTGTAAGAGAAAGGTCTTTGAGGCAAGGCTTACCAAAGGATTTGTCGTTAAGGAAGATTGACTCAGTGTTCCTAGGAAACGGCGCCAAAATGTTATCGCTCAGTTTGTATTTTAGGTCACAGGTTACAGGATAGTGGACAAACTGGCATAACAGGAACCTTCCCCACCCAATGTCACCCCGATGGGGAGGTTCTTTCTCTTTAGGGAGGTTAGCCCAGGGGAGACATCCCCGGTAACTTGGTGTTTGAAGAGGCAAAGAAAAGAAGGCCAAGAGTTAAGTTTTTCCCTCCTCGCAGGTTACCACCAGTGTCAGATAATCTGGTTAATCAACCAATAAAGAAGTGGAGTCCCTGTTGAAAACACCTGCCTGGAACAAGATGATAAAAATGCAATACAATATTTGCAGGCTATAACTCAAAGGGTTAGTACTTCTTAACTATCTAATTTCAATTAATAAACAATGTAATAGACAATATGAAGTTAACGTTCTGCTAAATAGCCTATGTAAGATCACCAATTCATCAATGTCTACAAAAATGACCAAGCCAACAGTATTTTCAATCAACAATTGTTCAATAAATGCTTGACATCATCAATTTAATTGCTTATTTAATAGTCAAAAGGGTTTTTGCGTCAGGTATGACGTCAACCTAGGTTAGTAGTGTTAGGGTTAGTTAGGGTTTCAAAGATTTAAAGTTAGAAAGATGATTTTTTGTACACTTCAAGCTCAACGTTGGAGATATTACCAGTGCCTTAGGGTAAATGGATTCAAAGCAAGAGAAAAAGGTCTCGGGAGGATTCAAACTTAGAGACTGGAAGGTAGGGTTCCAAGGTGTTGCAATGGCAGGGCCTTGGAATCAAAACCCTAAGGGAAGGAGGCTCACTCTGGTGTTTCTTAAGCAAGGCCTCGTGCTCCTTCCTCTTTCTCTAAATACACTTGGCAAAACGGTTAGCTTCAAAGTACAGATTTAAGGGAGAAAGTGTTGCAGGGGTAAGGCTTTCAAACCCTAGAAGGTGAAAACCCTAGGTGTAGATTCAACTAGGCCTAGGACGTCTCCTCTTTTCAACCTATAACTTTAATGCTAGCTCAGAAAAGGAGAGAAAAGTGTAGCAACGACTAGGCTATATCCTCCTTTTCAATGGATAAAACTATTTCTCAAACAAGGGGCCATATAGCAATGATCTACTTGTGTGCTTGCTACCTAGGGTTTCAAGATTCAACAATATAATAGAAAAATGTAAGAAATTAAGCCTACAACCATTCACTTAAGAAGTTTTGCATGAAAAATTCACTTACATGTCTTGAAGAAAACATAATCAAACCCTAGTTGTAAACCTTCCTTGAGAGAAACACCATATATGCCAAGAGAAATCCTCCAAGAAGAGTTGCGCCTCACTAAAAAGACCAAAAAAACCAAGCTAGGGTGCAAAAGATAGTCTCTCACAAGAGAGTGAGTTCTGTTATGTTCAAATGAGGGAAAAACATCCTCAATATATACCAATCCATGACCTTTTAATTACAAAATAGGTCATTAAAACAGTCGACAAGGCTGACTACAAAATTTACACTATTTTTACATTAACTGCTAAATAAATGACATAAACTGAGCAAAAGGTGGGACGTCAAGCCCTTTTGAGGGAGACGTTGGCCCTTTTTGGGCATATCCAGCATCCAAAAGTAAGATGTTAGACCTTCTAGGGATCCTCCAAGCTGCCACACGTGCCAATAACCTCAACACACTGCCACATGCTCAAGATAATGTCTATCTCTCCTAGGTGACGTCCTGTCCATCAAGGGGAAAACGTTCCATCTAAAGTGGGTGATCCCCCCTAGGTCGGGCTCAGCCAAAGTGTCCTGGGTGGAACGTCCTTCTTTCTTCATATGCAAAGGCTCATCATAATGTTTTTATTTCTTTGCCATCCCAACAACCATCTGATGGGATCTTCAGCCCCATGGAGGTCCGAACTAATCATCTCCCCATGTGTACCCGTCCACTAGTACCTGTCCATCGGGCATGGTCCTGCACATCAAAAAAATCGCCCTCCATGGGCTCATTAGTCCTCGGGATCATAGCAATGTCAATCATATATCATCATTAAATTTACCAAATACATGCATAAAACCCCTAGCATATCATCTAACAACTCAAAGACATTACACTGGCCTACCATACAAAGTTGAAGAAAGAGATAGAATAACCTATTGGGCTAGAATCCATAAGAAGAAGAGAGTTTCCGAAGGAGATTATTCAAGCCATGTAATATGAAGTGATATGGTTTTAAGGACGTCCAGTCATAGTGAAGACCAGGGGAAGGTATTGTCCATGGGTGGCTTTGTAGGAGGTGAGTTGCACCTGTCATTGATGCAGTTTTTTCCAAGCCCCTTATTGCCTTTATTCTTTCCTTATATATTACCTTTTCTTTCTTTTTTACTTCAAGGTCTGACCAGAGGACACTGCCTTGGCATGGTGACCAGAGTTGACAGTGTTACCCACTAGTATTTTCGCAGAAATAATAAGGCTGGCTCGTGATGAGACCCCCTTTCCCGTGGCCATGCAACCAAAGGTCATTTCCCTGGCATGGTAACCAGATAATGGCAATGTCATACCGCTAGATACCTATGAACATAATGGGCCAGCTCGTGATGAGACCTCCCATCCTCTTGGTTAGGTCTTGTTTTATTATTTTTCTTTGGGTCCCTTTTGTTTCTTATCGAGAGGCCTTTTATTGCCTTCTCGGGGATCCCTGGGTGAGGCATCTCTAGGTTTTATTCCCTATGACTTTTATCTTTTACCAACTGCTTTTACCCCCTGGGCCTTTAGCCCCTTCTTCCCATGGGATAGAGTGTAACCCCTCAAATAGGTCATCCTAATGCCCGGACTAGGGGAATGTGATGGATGTATGGGAGATAAGATGTAAAATGATTGTATGGTGGGAGCGGACGATGGCTCTTCAAATCCCCCTTGGTGGCTAACCAAAACCCATGGATACCAGCTTGCTAGGGCATCCCATTAATCCCCCCAACAATGGTCAAGCGGGTTAGTGTAAGACCCAAGCAGTTGTCAGAAATGTAAGGAACCTGATGCATATATAAGAAAGTTATAATGATCAAACATGACACATACCATGATACATGGACCAATTACCTCATGGAGCAAGAGTCTTCTCCGATGCAAGTCCAAGCCGATGGTGATGGATGCTGCTGCTGCTGACAGGACAAATCTGGCGAAGAAAGAGAAGGATGGGCCCTCCAGGGCCATGCTCAGGTCAATTCTGCTCTCGGTACTCCATGTCTAGGACCTGTGGGCCTCGAGACATGATCTCCTAGTTATCCCTAGAAATCGGGGATAACATTGTGCAAATGTAATATGCATTTGTTACTATTTATATAACAAAATAAAAACAAAAGCCATGTTATTTCTATTAAAAAAGGTGGTTAGGGTTTCATAGATGATTTCCTTATGTTGATAGAATAATTTCTATGGGTGATTATCTATTTTCCTAAGGTAATGAGCACCAATTGGATAGTTTCATTATGTATAATGGCCATTTCTTTATTGTATAGAAACAATCTATATGTGAATATATGTATATTTGAATAACAACATAGCGACGATATATAACAAGTGTTGCATGGCAACGTAGTCCCTGCCAGGTTGGAATGGGAATAAATGCATTGCTACGGCAAGACCGAGTACATACACGTGGGAAGAAGTTTGAATTACATATGGTATCCATGCAGAGGATGAATTTGTGGCAGTGTGCCACTGGCCAGCCACATAAGCATACACATTAAACATTCAAATATACTAGACACAATTTCCTGACATCCAACATAGTTGAAGAAAAAAAAAATTAGCATTTCCGAATTAGTTTTCTTTGGAATTTATCAAACATTAATAATGTCTTGCAAAAAAGGTTCCTGGAAAAAAGGACCAGGAAACACACACATTAAACATTCAAATATAATAAACACAATTTCCTGACATGCAACATAGTTTTCTTTGAAATTTATCAAAAATTAATAATGTATGTTACATATTTATGGAATCTGTTCCATATTTCTGGAAATTTAAATGAATTTGTCATATAGACTAGGATTGGGTCTCCTGCAGACCATAAAAATAAATAAGTACAAAAATTAGGATTGTAGAAAGAAGAAGTGCGCGACAGTGGAGAGGAAGACCTGAAAAGAAGAAATTGGAAGATATGAGCCTTTGGTTAGAGATTTCTATTTAAAGAGGTAGAATAACTAGATTGATAAAGAAAACAAGATGAAATTAGTATAGACTTACTATGAAGATGATGCATTTTTGTTGATTTCGTCGGTGGTCGCTAGAATCATGCCAACCAGTTGTTGCTCTTCGTCGATGAGGTTGTCCATTCTCCGTTGGAACCATTCTTCAATGTAGCCTCTCATGGGGGCCACGTTGATTTCATCCTGGATTTCTATGTTGAAAATATTGTTTTCTAATTTCCTTAGATCCATAGAAATACTATGCAGAGCCTGTTCAATTTCTTCATTGTGGGTTGCATAGTCCAGTAGCCAATTCTCAAGCTCATCTACATGATATTCAAGGATTTCATAAAACTTTTCTAAAGACAACCCCTTTAAAATATCAAGTTTTTCATCGAACGCTTCTTTGGTCATTGACAAGGATTTGAGGATTAAGTTTGGGTCTTGAAGCTCATTGGTACTTTTGGCTAAGTCTATTTGGATCAGGTTTCTGAATAATTCTTCTTTTTCTGATATGGCTTGTTCACATGATTCGACAATGAGCTGCAGGTTCTTAACTTTCTTTTGTCAGCATGCTTTTAATTGTTTGATTCTCTTTGGGGAGGGGAGATCATATTGTCTTCTTTTCAGATCCGAGCTATTGATGGCATGGTTGGCAAAAGGGGTCAACATCTATTCATAGAAACATTGATCATTTTTAAAATTCGTTTGCAAATGTTCGTGCAAATCATTTGCCCTCTTTCGAAAGGAAGATATATTTTGTGATGTTTCCTAGGCTTTAGTAACTAGTTGTATTATTTTCTTGATGTTATTCTCTACAAGGGCTCTACACGATGCGAGGAGGCTAGAGGATCCTTTTAACTTGGTTGCAGGGGTAGTAGGCATGGTTTGTGCCAAAGTACTGGCAAACTATGGGGTAACAATGAAAGCCTCCTCCAATTCCTTGACACGATTGTTCAGTCTGGCATTCTCCGCTTCAATTCCTCCAATGTAATCATCAAGAGAATCATCGGTTACATGGTGAAATAGGGAGATTTGGGATGAACACATTTTCCTACAGTTAATCTATGTACGAGATTTTCCTTTCTTATTTGTTACATCTCTCTTTTCAATGACTATATTTTTAGATTGGTTGTAAAAAACAACGCTCTGGAATACGAAGGATTCATCTTTGTCAAAAATGTCGGTCTCAGCTATTTCCATTGTGGAACTATGGTGCATCGCGTCTGCGTATGGGCCAACTTTGTGCATGTGCTCAATTTCAATTTCAAGTTGCATCTACTCACTTTCAATTTCGAGTTCGTCCACCCGCCCTACAATGTTTTTTCTCTTCTTCGTCAGGGGAACTTTGTGAGAAATATCAATTTTTGTGCAAGGAGGGCTCTTATCTCCTCCTCCGTTTGAATATTTATGGGTTTCTTTCTTACTGGGGTGGTTCGTTGAAGCGATGCTCCATGATGTCATGCTCTTGGGAGTGTTGGCGGGGGACTGGACACTCTTCTCACTTGATACTTTTCCCTATTGTCTGTACAATTCAGGCGCTTTGCAATGTCTCTACGTTGCAATCGCCAGAAGCAGGAATGTTGTCATCACTGTCTCTATCTTCGGTCAGGAGTCTATGGATAAAAGAGCTGCTAAAGCCAACTGCTAGTAAATTTTCTCGAAAAATCCCATTAGGGTCGAACCCTTTTATCCTTTCATCATATGTTAGGTTCAAGTTCTTTAAATGGCCTACGAATTCATCAATCTTGTTGATGTTTCTGCACAGGAAGTCCCCGACTTTCCAAGGCAGAGGAATGAACTATTTTTTTTTCTTGCCATGGAAAAAATGCAACCAGCGGTTGTATTGCCTTGTTATTTCTGTAACAAACATCTTGTCTGTGATGTGGCATGGAAGGAAAGAAGGATTTTCCTTGGAGCCAAAGACCATTAGTACACTGTGATTTTCCTTTTGTTCAAGTGTTCCCTTCCTGTTCAAAAACTTGGTTGTCTGGCCAGACATTCAGGGAGCATCCTTCCCTAACAATAAATCTTTGAAAACTGAGACAATCTCATTAAAAACCTCATAAAAACAATGCAAGGCCTTGTGCCTCTGATCCAGGTGGATATCGGTGGCCACCCACCTTCTCCAACTGGCCCAAAACATGTTTTTGGCAATTTTGGTATTTTACTATTTTTAGCAGTTTTTTCGGGTCCTGAACTTCTGGGGCCATTTTGAGGCCCTAAACGATTATTTTTTGGGTATGTTGCTCTTGCAAAATATCATCTACGATGCTATTTTTTCTCAAGCATTGCAGGCCTCGGATAGATCTTTCCAACGAGCTATCGTGCGCCCTAAACGGAGATCGTATGCAAAAGTTACGACCTCGGGAAGTTGATGTACTAACTTACCCAAACGGGGCCCACATGACTTTTGGCACTTCATATCCTAGGGTTAGGTTTTTGGATGTCTAGGACTTTTGGCATTCCTGTTTATTGTAAAAACGCCTTCAGAGCCTCATTGTAACCATCTTCTTGCAAATGCGAGTAACCGTCACATCTCTTCTTAGAGATAAGCTGCCACCATTCTAGCAAGTCTTTCACTCTGTATTTTTACAGTCTCTATACATTTCTTTGATTAATAGAAATCGTGTATTACTGTATATTTGTGTTTATGGTTGCATCTCTGATACATTTCTGTTATATTATTGAATATCTGCAATATCTCTCTGCATTTCTTTATTATATCTCCGCTCTCATTTTGTGCCGAAAATAATTCGGATCAACCTCCACAGGGCCTGGTACCAGAATGTTACTGGGTCGAATTCATAGTTTATTTTCTTGGAAAGAGACAGTTTTGGAAATGGAAAACAATGCACTACTTCGAAAATCAAGTAGGATGACATATAAAATTTATTTGATTCTTTGAATCGTGACAGCTGGGAACAAATTTCAATGGAAATTAGCTTCCCCCAATTGAAAATGAATTATTCCTTGACTGTGAAGTACAAAATATAAATAATTATACGAGAAATGCTTGTCGTGGATTCCTGTCTCGTTATTCTTGTAAATAACCAAGAAATTTCTTGTAATGGATTTCTAAAGGAACTTACCTGCAACTTTGTGATATCTTCAGGAACTATTGTGGGGTCTTCGAGGAACTTGGCTAAGTTGTCCAACTCGTTATCATGTTTTTCTAGGAACTACTTGTAGTCTTGTCCTCTAAAGGTCAATGTTGGCTCCGAAAATATTAACATCTTGCAGAAGACCTAAGGTGACAAAGAAACAGGAGAATGGTCGCGCAGTGGAATAATTCTTTGGCTTGAAATATATTTTTCGGTGCACCAAATGACCACCTCCTTACAGTCAAAAACCTCAAGGACACAGCCTTCATGAGCGATTCCAGAGGTCCAAATCACTTTGTTATGGGTGGCACGGGATAAATAGCAAGAGTATGCACTGGACCACTAGAAGTTCTGGTCCTGACGTCCGAAGATATTCACTATATATCCACAAAACTGTTGTCGACCTGTTGTCATAAGTTTACAAGAACATTTGTTTGCTCTAGATGATGATTGAAATGAAGAGTTGGAAGGGATAATATAGCGTTGCGCAAATATTGGTCCAATGAGTGTGAATGGGAGATCTCCTTGAGACATTTGCTCATTAATGACAATTTCGACGGTTGTTGCATGATGCGTTGTTAACATTAAAGACTAGTAATTTCACACATAGAAGTGCGAACATGGGGGATACAACAATGAGCAATTAAGCATTGGATATTTTCTGAACAAACCAACGTGACGACCCATGTTTGAGATGAACAATCGGAAGGGACAATATAACTCTCTGCAGATCTTGGTTTAATGTGTATTAATGGGATATCTCCTCGAGCGTTTTGCTCATTAATGAAAATGTTGACAGTTCCTGCATGGTGAGTTGTTAGCATGAAAGGTTACTAATTGCATATTAAGAAAGAAGTACGAAGGTCGTGGGGACAGGAAAGAGCAGTTAATGAGTGTCTAATTATTGAAAGCGGTCGGGTGGTCTTCAAAGTAGGGTTACAAGGTACAGCCGTTGGAGGTGAGGGCATGAGGGTCAAATTATATGTCTCAGAACTTTTTGAGTGCAATATGCATAACACCGAAGAGGGCATGATAGGACAATCCAGAGGGAAATTTGTATATCACGGAAGTCCGGGTAATGTTTGCAGGACATGGAACAATGGAAGTGCGAACGTGAGTCATCCTATCTGGGAACCCGCAATAAAAAAAGTGGCTCAAGTATGGAATAGAGAAATGGCTAGGCAGATTTGTTTTCGTTAATATAATGAAACTTGTAATATATATCCCATTGTGTGGAAAGATCTTTTCTACATGTCTCTGGGTAGAAAAGAGAAAATAAGAGAAGATAAATTAATTTAAATTTGAGGAGTCGAGCTTTAATTAAATTTCATTCTCTTGTCGACTCTTTTTCTTTTTAATGGCGGTCTGTACGGTTTATGCATGATGAACTATTAGCATTAAACCTTGGTCGGGCACAGTAAACAGTGACTAAGAATTGGATATTTTGTGAACCCGCCAACCCGAGGAACCGTGAAAGAGATTCCATGAAATGGGGAAGTATGGAAAGCCGTCGGGCGGGCTTTAGAATTAAGGTGACAATGGTTCCCCAGGAGACGTGACTTCCCGAGGGTCAAATTGTATGTCTCTGAACTTGAATGAAAAATGTGTACCACACAAGAGGGGATGATATGGGATTCTAGTGGTCAATTTGTATTATTAATGACATGTTTAAGGTTCATGTACAATGAAGTGCTAGCATTAAAGCTTGCCAATTGCATTTCCAGAGAGAAGTAGGAAGGTGGAAGGGACAGGGAACAGCAAGTAAGGAATGGCTAATTATCGAAAGTGGTTGATGATGCTTCGAAATAGGGCTACAAGATACAACCGACATAGGTGAGGGCCCGAGGGTCAAATTGTATCTCTCGAGAGTGTTGACCTGAAAACGTGTAACATGGAAGAGGGCATGATGATGCATTCCTGCGGGCAAACTATATATTGCGAAACTCCGGGTACTGTTTTCTAGTCATGGAACATTGGAAACACAATCCTAAGCCAGCAAGTCTGGGAAATCGCAATCGAAAAAGTGTCTAAGTATGAAACAGGGAAACGATAGGGAGGACTCAATACACAAAAAATGTACAATGTCATGGAGATACAACAAAATTGGGGCTAAGTATTGAAAGGAACAGTGGACGTTTTGACTCGTGACGGGGCATTCCATCGAACAAATTGTATATCACGGAACTCTGGGCACTGTTTGCAAGTCACGGAAGATTCGAAACACAATTTTGAGGTCGTCAATCTGGGAACCCACAATCGAAAAAGTGTCCAAGTATGGAATAGGGAAATGCTGGCCTGGACTTGTTTTTGCTAATATATTGAAATTTGTAATAACTTTGTCATTACCTGGAAAGATCTTCTTTGTATGTTTCTGGACAATTTATGTAGGGATGGTTAGTCCTCGAGACTTTTTCTTATTAATGACGATCCTTACGATTGTTGCATGATGGCATGTTAGTATTAAAGCTTTGGTGTTGCATATTTGAAAAGAAGTACGAGGATGGTCGGAACAAGAAACAGTGACTAGGAATTGGAGATTTTGTGAACCTGCCAACACGAGGATCCAAAATAGGGTGACAAGGTCTCCCCAGAAGATGTGAGGCCCCGACGGTCAAAATGTATCACTCATCTGAATGCATAATCTATTACACAGAAGAGGGGACGATGTCGAAATTCGGTAGTCAATTTGTATATGGCGGAGGACCAGGTGCCAATTGTTTCGTACTAGTGTGTTCAGTTGTCACTAGTAAGAGAATAATTAATGTTTATTAGGAAGGACGTGAAGTTAGTGGGGATGGAAGGTAGAGACATATACTTTGAAATATTTGTGAACCCTGGTAGAGTGAAGCTTGTGAGTTCGAGGAGTCCACGGTGGAATTGTAGATCACGAAAGTTTTGAGTGCAAGATGTATATCACGGAACAAGAAGCAGCAGAGTTCGAAAGTGCCAACCCGGCAACCGCGACCATAAAATTAGCTAAGTATGGAAAGGAACAACGTTCGGTCGGATTCATCATGTGAGGATATAGATGGAGATGAAGATATGTCAACCTGCCAACACTGGAACCTGCGATCATAGAAAGGATACTAAGTATATAACCATAAATCAATAATAGATGGGAAGAAGAAAAGGGAAAAAGCGTTAAGTATCTCACAGAAGAAAATCTATTGTTCGTTTATTAATGCCAAACTTTTTGAACCCCTGGTGAGTTCTCACTAGTAAAAGCATAAATTGCAGATCACGGAAGTTCTTTGGATGAAAGATGTATATAACGGAACAGAGGACATAAGTGTTGGATATCGCAAACCCGGGACCTGGTGGTCAGATAATTGGCTAAGTATTGAAAGGGACCGTGGTCGGTCGAGCTCATGGTGTGAAGATATAGATAAAGAGAAGCATCTGCCAATCTGTGAATCCAGGAGGCCGTGATCATAGAGATGCGACTAAATATAGAACAACAAAGGGATAATAGAGGGGTAGAAAAGAGGGAAAATTTAAAGAGAGTTTTTATATTTATTCCAATAGTATTCATATTAATATATATTAATAGATTATTTCTGGTCCAAATGTAAATCATCTTCCAATTTGCAGGATTCTGTTCAGTTCACAAATTTCATTGAAATCCATAAGAAACAGAAAGAAAAAAAATGGCGAGTGGTTGGGCTCATGACGGGGCATTCCAGCGGACAAATTGTATATCGCAAAACTCTGGGCACTATTTTCAAGTTGTGGAAGATTTGAAACACAATTTTGAGGCCGTCAATCCAGGAACCCTCAATCGAAAAAGTGTCCAAGTATGGAATAGGGAAACGCTGGCCCGAACTTGTTTTTGCTAATATATTGAAATTTGTAATAGCTTTTCCATTACCTAGCAAGATCTTCTTTGCATGTTTCTAGACAAGTTCTGTAGGGATGGTTAGTCCTCGAGACTTTTTCTTATTAATGATGATCTTTATGGTTGTTGCATGATGGCATTTTAGTATTAAAACTTTGGTTTTTCATATTTCAAAAGAAGTATGAGGATGGGCGGAACATGAAACAATGACTAGGAATTAGAGATTTTGTGAACCCGCCAATGTGAGGATCCAAAATAGGGTGACAAGATCTCCCCATAAGACGTGAGGCCCCGATGGTCAAATTGTATCACTCAGAACATTTGAATGCATAATGTGTAACACGAAAGAGGGGACAATGTCAGATTCCAGTAGTCAATTTGTATATTGCAGAGGTTCGGGCGCCAAAACTTTCTCTTGGCCAAAACTTAGCCAATTATCTGGCCACCAGGTCCCGGGTTTGTGGTATCCAACACTTATGTCCCCTGTTTCGTCATATACATCTTGCAGCCAAAGAACTTCCGTGATCTACAATTTATTCTTTTACTAATGAGAACTCACCAGGGGTTCGAAAAGATTGGCATTAATAAACGAACAATAGATTTTCTTCTATGAGATACTTAGCCCTTTTCCCCTTTTCTTCTTCCTGTCTATTATCGCTTTCTGGTTATATACTTAGTTGCCTTTATATGATCGCGGGTTCCAGGGTTGGCAGGCTAACATATCTTCATCTCCATCTATATCCTCACGTGATGAATTCGACCAACCATTATTCCTTTCCATACTTAGCCAATTTTATGGTCGCGGTTGCTGGGTTGGTGCTTTCGAACTCTGTTGCTTCTTGTTCTGTGATATACATCTTGCACTCAAAACTTCGGTGATTTCAATGAAATTTGTGAACCGAACAACATCCTACAAATTGGGAGATGATTTACATTTGAACCAGAAATAATCTTTTAATATATATTAATATGAATACTATTGGAATAAATATAAAAAAAATATCTTGGCCAATACTTAGCTAATTATCTGGCCACCGGGTCCCAGGTTTGCGGTATCCAAAACTTATGTCCCCTGTTCTATCATATTCATCTTGCAACCAAAGAACTTATCTAATATGCAATTTATGCTTTTACTAGTGAGAACTCACCAGGGGTTCGAAAAGATTGGCATTAATAAACGAACAATAGATTTTCTTCTGTGAGAAACTTAGTCCTTTTCCCCTTTCCTTCTTCTCGTTCATTATTGTTTTTTGGTTATATACTTAGTCTCCTTTGTATGATCGCAGGTTCCAGGGTTGGAAAGCTCACATATCTTCATCTCCATCTATATCCTCACGTGACGAATCCAACCGACTGTTGTTCCTTTCCATACTTAGCCAATTTTATGGCTGTGGTTTCTGGGTTGGTGCTTTCAAACTCAGTTGCTTCTTGTTCCATGATATACATCTTGCACTCAAAAATTTTGTTATCTACAATTCCACTGCGGACTCCTTGAACTCACAAGCTTCACTCTACGAGGGATACTTTGTGACAGATACAGACATTTTTGAACCCTCGTAGAGTGAATCTTGCGAGTTCGAGGATTTCGCGGTGGATTTGTAGATAACGGAAGTTTTGAGTGCAATATGTATATCACGGAAAAAGAAGTAGTCGAGTTCGAAAGCGCCAACCCGGAAACCATGGCCATAAAATTGGCTAAGTATGGAAAGGAACAACGGTCGGTCAGATTCGTCATGTGAGGATATAGATGGAGATGAAGATATGTCAGCCCGCTAACCCTGGAACCCGCGATCATAGAAAGGCGACTAAGTATATAACTAGAAAGAGATAATGGATGGGAAGAAGAAAAGGGGAAAAGGACTAAGTATCTCACAGAAGAACATCTATTGTTCGTTTATTAATGACAATCTTTTCGAACCCCTGGTGAGTTCTCACTAGTAAAAGCATAAATTGCAGATCACGAAAGTTCTTTGGCTGCAAGATGTATATGACGGAACAAGGGACATAAGTGTTGGATATCGCAAACCTGGGACCCGATGGCCAAATAATTGGCTAAGTATTGGCCAAAAGAAAGTTTTTATATTTATTCCAATAGTATTCATATTAATATATATTAATAGACTATTTATGGTTCAAATGTAAATCATCTCCCAATTTGCAGGATGTTGTTCAGTTCACAAATTTCATTGAAATCACAGAAGTTTTGAGTGCAAGATGTATATCATGGAACAAGAAGCAGCAGAGTTCAAAAGCACCAACCCGGCAACCGCGGCCATAAAATTGGCTGAGTATGGAAAGAAACAACGATTGGTCGGATTCATCATGTGAGGAAATAGATGGAGATGAATATATGTCATCCCGCCAACCCTAGAACCCACGATCATAGAAAGGAGACTAAGTATATAACTAGAAAGAGATAATGGATGGGAAGAAGAAAAGGGGAAAAGGACTAAGTATCTCATAGAAGAACATCTATTGTTCGTTTATTAATGCCAATCTTTTCGAACCCGTGGTGAGTTCTCACTAGTAAAAGCATAAATTGCAGATCACGAAATTATTTTGGCTGCAAGATGTATATGACGGAACAAGGGACATAAGTGTTGGATATCGCAAACATGGGACCTGATGGCTAGATAATTGGATAAGTATTGGCCAAGAGAAAGTTTTTATATTTATTCCATTAGTATTCATATTAATATATATTAATAGACTATTTATGGTTCAAATGTAAATCATCTCC
Organism: Picea mariana; assembly: GCA_032191745.1. Lineage (NCBI taxonomy): Eukaryota > Viridiplantae > Streptophyta > Pinopsida > Pinales > Pinaceae > Picea > Picea mariana. The sequence goes on from JASDQU010309032.1 coordinate 59,097, forward strand.
CAATTTGCAGGATGTTGTTCAGTTCACAAATTTCATTGAAATCACAGAAGTTTTGAGTGCAAGATGTATATCATGGAACAAGAAGCAGCAGAGTTCAAAAGCACCAACCCGGCAACCGCGGCCATAAAATTGGCTGAGTATGGAAAGAAACAACGATTGGTCGGATTCATCATGTGAGGAAATAGATGGAGATGAATATATGTCATCCCGCCAACCCTAGAACCCACGATCATAGAAAGGAGACTAAGTATATAACTAGAAAGAGATAATGGATGGGAAGAAGAAAAGGGGAAAAGGACTAAGTATCTCATAGAAGAACATCTATTGTTCGTTTATTAATGCCAATCTTTTCGAACCCGTGGTGAGTTCTCACTAGTAAAAGCATAAATTGCAGATCACGAAATTATTTTGGCTGCAAGATGTATATGACGGAACAAGGGACATAAGTGTTGGATATCGCAAACATGGGACCTGATGGCTAGATAATTGGATAAGTATTGGCCAAGAGAAAGTTTTTATATTTATTCCATTAGTATTCATATTAATATATATTAATAGACTATTTATGGTTCAAATGTAAATCATCTCCCAATTTGCAGGATGTTGTTCGGTTCGCAAATTTCGTTGAAATCATGGAATTTTTGAATGAAAGATGTATATCATGAAACAAGAAGCATCAGAGTTCAAAAGCACCAACCCGGCAATCACGGCCATAAAATTGGCTGAGTATGGAAAGGAACAACGGTTGGTCGGATTCGTCATGTGAGGAAATAGATGGAGATGAATATACGTCAGCCCACCAACCCTAGAACCCACGATCATGGAAAGGAGACTAAGTATATAACCAGAAAGAGATAATAGATGGGAAAAAGAAAAGGGGAAAAGGGCTAAGTATCTCACAAAATAAAATCTATTGTTCGTTTATTAATGCCAATCTTTTCGAACCCCTGGTGAGCTCTCACTAGTAAAAGCATAAATTACAGATCACGGAAGTTCTTTGGTTGCAAGATGTATATGATGAAACAGGGGACACAAGTGTTGGATACCGCAAACTCGGGACCTAGTGGCCAGATAATTGGCTAAGTATTGGCCAAGAGAAATTTTTTATATTTATTCCAATAATATTCATATTAGTATATATTAATAGATTATTTTTGGTTCAAATGTAAATCATCTTCCAATTTGCAGGATGTTGTTCGGTTCGCAAATTTCGTTGAAAACAATAAGCAATAGAAAGAAGAAGCTACAAAATAGAAGAAGCTACAATATATGCAAAATATTGAACATGAACATGATGTCAACACGTGAGTTGCCTTGTTGCAATAGTCATTAATTCATTCTATTTACGGGACCCGAAGAATGAAAGCAGAACAGGCCCTCCCATTTATTTCTTTAAGTATAGGGTGGGCGCCACATAAGTATGGCCTATGACAAATTATTCTTCCATGTAAAATGTAAGGAACGAACAAAGTAGCCTTTATTTAAATCGAAGTGTTGGGTAGCAGAAAGAAAATCTTATCGTCCATGTTTAACAACACACAGAAAAAAGGTACAAAATAAAATGAAAAGAAATACCAGAGATTGGAAAACACCATAAAAAAACCGCAAATATTCTATATTCAAATAAGTTGGGTTACAAAATACAGCTGAGATTATTTTCCACAATGACTGCGATTTCGCCTACCGCCGACAAAAAAAAATAAAAATGTACAATAATGAAGCTTTTGGACAGTCTTTTATAGATTTAAACTTGATGATCAAATGCTTGATTCGTAAAAAATGAGTTGAATATCAATTTTGGGTCTTGGACTTCATTGGTGCTGCCAACTAGATCTATCCTAGCTTTTTGAATAGCTTGTCTCTTCTAGATATGGTCTTCCTGCATTGGCTGGTTATTCAACATTCCATACTTTGTTAAGTGTTAATTTCCCTCTGTCGTCAAAAACTTGGGGTTTAAGGTGCCTTCCTTGTAATGTTCCTGATCATTGACATTAGAGACAACTTAGAAATGCGATTCAGGCCCAATTCAAAGACGAGGGAGTCGTTTTATGTGACGTCATCTTTAGGGGAAACAAATCTTGTTAGGCAACAAAAGTTGAGACCAAAAAAAAAATCAAGTATGTTGTGACTCCTATTGTCTCTGTATTCGATCATTTGTTTGGTTCAAAAGCCTGCCTGAAGATTTGTATGTTGAACTTCTTTGTTTTATTACTGTAAATTGGAAGGGATGTCCAACCTAGATACAAAATGTTCCTCTATTGAAGTACATAGCTTCTTCCAGCAGCACAGATTTGGCAAATGTATTAAATGTTGAATATCACATCAGAATATATCTTTCGTCGTAGGGGTGGAATACATAGCGGCCCACAAAAAGGCCTGTAATGTTCGGAAGTGGCGCCAAATATTACTCCATGCCCGAATACACTCAGAAGGAAATTATAAAATTGGATACCCACGAACGTGAGAAATTGTATGCGCATTTGAATCAACATTCTAAAATTACATAACGTTTTATGCCAAAGTTGTAACAGAATTGACAGACATCCAGTTTCTATGTCAAAGAGTGTTGAACAACCTCTTTATGCAGTAACAGACTCGACATACAATCAACTTTTGATCACTACTTATACGAATGTCAAGTGTAAGAATTTGTGATCCCAGGTTCCAGGTAATTTCACCTTCAGGCATCCACATAGGCAGTGACCCTAGGCTCTAGATAGCTTCGACTTCGGACATTGACATTGGCGGTGGCAATGGGAATAGTGCTATTGATTGCAGTGAGACAATGCGGTGAACAAGCAAGTCTGTCATTGTCAAAGAACTTAAACTGCAGGATTGTCAGACCTGGAAAGAACATCGACTTTAGTGTTGCTTTCTCATGAAAACGACAATGTTGCTTTGAGTCCATAAGTCTTTAGACATTGGGTGTCCTGTGCGATAATGACCTTGACATTAGGTACATGTCAGACATCTATTATCTGACATTGCAATATTAATGCAATTTCCATAGTGGACGATGACTCAATTGCATTGGCACAAGAAATATTTATTTTGTGATTAATTAACATCCTTGAAAGACGTGAATCCCCAAAAATGCCTAAAACTTTTTGAACAGTCATCTGTTAAAAAAATACATTGTTCTATATTTTAAAAAATAAGAAATTGTATGGTTTGAACATTTTTTTTTCAAATATCGCATCAACTGCAACATAAGAAATGCATTTTCCTTATCCAAAGCAAGGGAAACAGTAGGAAGATTGACATTAGGTGGAAACAACTATGGAATACACCACTACATTAAGGTCTCTTCTAAAGAATGAAATAAAATGATTACATGAAGGTGGTAGTAAAATGTGATTTTCATAAACCAAATTCATTACCTGAACACGCGAAACTTCTTGCAAAAGGTGGTAGTATAAAGTAATCCTCAGAAAGTGTTGCAAAGTCCATAATCCATAATTCCTTCCCATTAAAGTTTTCCTATTACATGTCGATGTAGGGACTAGAAAGTTTTGAGAGCGTTGTTCCTTGGTTATATACCCACCTTCAAGTAGGAGGGGAATATTCATGTAAATAGGGGCAAGCCCATCAACCCAGATGAAATCATATGCATAGGAATAGTAAAATAAAAAATGTGCAGTAGCAATAGAAAGTTGATTGTATGTGGAGTCTGTAACTACATCCAGAGGACAATGAACAAACTTTGAAAAAGAATATGGATTTCTGTCAAGTATGTTACCACACCTAGAAGTAGCTCAACAAACTTTGAAATAGAAACTTCTGTAATTTTAATATGTCATTTTAACCACCCATACAGTTTCTCATACTCACGACGATGCAAATTTTTAATTTCCTTCTGAGTATATTCGTGAATGGACTAATATTTCGCATCATTTATGAACATTACAGACCATTTTGCAAGGCATGGTAAGTGAGAATCCTCTTACAGAAGACAAATTCTTGTGTGCTCTGGAGAATTTGATACACTTGCCAAATCTGTGTTGTTGGAAGAAACTATATGCTTCAACGAAGGATCATTTTGCATGTGACCTAAAAATCCCTTCCAACTCCCAGTAAGAAAACAAAGAATATCAACAAAAAAATCTCCAAGCAGGCCTTTCAACCAACCAAAGCATCGAATACAGGGAGAACACCAATCAGAAGATACTTGTTTTTTTTTTTCCTGTCTGAAATTCTGTTGGCTAACATAATTTTTTTTGGCTCAAACATCATGACACTTAAAACCATTCTCTTGTCTTTCAATTGAGCCTCAATGGCATCTCTAAGTTGTCTTACATGTCCATGACCAGGAACATTACAACAAAGGTACCCTAAATCCCAATTCTTTGATGATAGAGAGAAATGGGAATAAGTATTTAAAATCAACGCTAGAGGATGACAATATAATCTTCTGTAGATTTTGGTTTAATTCGTATTAATGGCATATGCCCTCGATCTTTTCGCTTATTAATGTCAATCTTTTCGAATATGTGCGTTGAATAGTGACTAATAGCACGTATTAACATTCACATATCCAAACAGATTGTCAAATATGACAACCTGTAACATATGCACAGTATTAAAGAGGGACATGACGTCAAGACATCTGTGGATGGCACGTTTGTGGATGGCAACGTGGTAGTACAATATTGCACTGTTACTATGATGATGCCTTTAAAAAACTAAAATAGCCAACACTTTTTTGCAAATTCAAAATGCAAGAAAAAAACATTATCAGATCCCATAATATTCGCATGTTTATGCATTTTAATGGAAGATGTCCCCGAGCTTTCCGCTTATTAAAGTGAATATTTTCGAACCTGTGTGGTCAGTTGTCACTTTTAAAATAATAGTTAATGTGCATTGGTAAGGGCGGAAGGTGGCGGGGATGGAGGGGAGCGACAAAATGCTTTTAAACTCTTTTGAACCCTAGAATGCATGAACCTGCGAAACTTTGAAGACTTGACTAAGTATGGAAAGGTAGGTCGGACAGACAGAGTTATCATAGGTAGAGGTCGGGTTGCAAGTTCGAGGAGTCTGGGGTCGAATTATAGAGCACCAAAGTTTTGGGTGCAAGATGTATACCCTAGACACGGGTTACCATAGTTCGATAACACCTATCTGCGCACCTGCATTCATAAAATTGGCTAAGTATGCAAACAAACGACGGTCGATTAGACTCATAATGTGAAGATATAGATGGAGATGACAATTTGTTAGTTCACCACACCAGGAACCCGCGAGCACAGAAATGTGACAAAGTATAGAACCATAAACGCATAATAGAGGGTAAGAACAAAAGGGAAAAACGATCAAGTTTAGAAGAAATTGGATAAATATGCAAACGAACGACGATCGACTGGACTCATGATGTGAAGATATAGATGGAGATAACGATTTCTCAATTGGCCACCCCGAGAACCCGCGACCACATAAATGTGGCAAAGTATAGAACCAGAAACGCATAATAGAGGGGAAGAACAAAAGGCAAAAACAGGAAAGTTTACAACAGGAAAAAGAAAGGGAAAGAAGAACTTTATCGTTCACACAACAACACTTACTCTCATAACTATGAAGCCATAGAAAGACATTAACCATGGGAAAAAATCGTTCGCTATGAAATATAGTTGGAGCCCGACAAACTCTGGTTCAAGCCATAAGATATGTAATTTACATCCACTGCAAAATTTTGCATATTATTTATCTTAATAGGATTTTCTGGGGAGCCAACTGCAAAACTATGTAACAACAAATCCAACTGCAGATGCAGTACCCCAACACCGAAAAGTTTAAGAAAACAAGAGAAAGAAGCAAATAACAAACAAGTTAAGAAGCACCAAAAGGCCCAACTGTAGCCGTAGGACCCGAACCCTGCAAAGTTGAATCAAACAACAATAAGCAACATCTAGCGAACAAAGAAGCAAGCACCAACCAGCGGACCAGGAATGCCGGTGAAGAACAATATTGGCCAAATTCACTGCACACAAGATTGTGTCAAAAAATTCGGAGGAAAATGTATTGTAACACATCTGTGAAACAAATATTTCAGGCTGTGAGACCTGTCAGGTAAAATTCAAAGCTGGCAGGATCGTCCAAAGGCCTGCCACTATGCAAGAAATTAAGAATGGTGTGGTTTTCACGGTTGGTATTTTTCAATACTGGGAGCGATCAAAATCCTCTTGCAGTCCATCTTTGTGTGTGATTACTACAACCAAAGAAGCAGGATTGTAATGTTGTCTTTGTCTCGTTCATGGTCTCCAATGTTCGACCCAAAACTACCCCCATCACAGCCACAATGATGCATAGGAAAAGGGAATCGTATTTTCTTCTCACATACAAAGATGTTCTGCAAGAGGATTTTGACTCAGGCATCCTCGACAGTCAAATTTCCTGCCTGCAAACTGCAGATAGCAAGCGAAGCTAATCACGACACCCAAAACCACCCGTCAATGGAGAACAAAAAAAGGCCAATGTTCGACACGGGACCTACCTCCATCACAACAACAGTGATGAATCGCAAAAGGAAATCGTATTTTCTCCTCACATACAAAGATGTTCTACAAGAGGATTTTGTCTTAGCCATCCCCAACAGTCAAATTTCCCACCTGTAAACTGCAAATAGCAAGCGAAAATAAACATGGCACCCAAACCCACCCGTCAATGGGGAACGACAGAACGACAGTTCCAATCACGGTTGCAGAACCCCAAGCGTGCAAACTGCAACAAGAACAACAACAAGAAGCAAACAAGAAATCAGTGAACATGCAAGAAACAAGCATGAACCAGTGAACCAACAATGTCATTGAAGAACAATATTGCCCACATTGAATGCAAAGAACATTGCATATAAAAAAAAAACAGAAGAAAATGTATTGTAACAGGCCTGTTAAGTAAACATTTAAGGCTGTGAAGCCTGTTAGGTAAACATTTAAGTCTTCCAGAACTGCTCTGTAAACATTTAAGAAAGAATGCAATGTGTCAGGTCTCTTACATATGAAAAAAAACATTTATAACAATAATAATAAAAAAAATAGTAACAACAGTTCGAACAAAACAATAGTTCGAACAATAGAGCCTATGTAAGAAAAAAAAAAGTTATTCAAAAGACAAACTAATATGAAGTAACCTTATAAAAAACTGACTATCTATCTTCAAAATTTTGGATATCCAAACATTTCAAGAAAACAATAACAACTCAAAAAGACTGTATATAATCAAAAAAAATTGGATATGCTAACATATCAAACATTGGGAATAGTGAAGCTGGCAATAAGACCTCCAATCTGTTATCCAATTAGATCATGACAACTATGGTATTTTTTATTATATAGAAATCAATGTTTTTAGTTCCCTAACTCCAACAATAGATATTATGCAAATATTTCTAGTTAAAAGACAAACTAATATGAAGTCAACGAATTACGAATCACTATAATCCCTCTACATCTTCAATAGGGACTAATAAATTATACCTATTATGTGAGTAAAATGATTGACTTATCAATAAACTTCTTACTCAATTAATAATCCACTTATATATTTTGATGATCTATATGAATGGGGTCTATATGAATGGATTCTCTATATCTATTGACTATATATAGAGTCAATTACTTTATTGAGTAAAAATTTATATAGAGTCCATTAATTTAAGGTCGCTTCTTGTTTCTTTTTCCAAATCACGCTCGACATCTTAGCTGGGTTTGGAATTAAAAAACATTGTTTCATATATATATTAATTATTATTTTTATAACAAATTCATAACCACAATCATTGATTCAAATACATATTGATTATTATTAAAAAAATAATTATTGTGTTAACCACATAAAAAATTCATTTAAAATTGAATAAGACAAATCATAAATATGATAAGAAAGTGATGACAGGAAAAAGGGAAAGTGATGAAAATAAAAAGGGATAAGTGATAATAAGGAAAATGAAGCATAATATTATGGATATATGTTTTACAAATACAAATTATTTTTTTCAAAAAGCATGAGAGTAAAATAATATTATTTTATTGAAAAAGTGGTAAATAAAATTTATTATAAGTATTTTATTTTTTTGTTTTAAAGCACTCATAGCTAGGGATGGAATTTGATGGGTAAATTGCCATGTCATGAGATAATTTATTTGTTAAAAATAATCACAACCTATCATAAAACTTCGTTAAAATGTGAAATATGTTTCATAAATTGATTTAGATTGTCAAATTTGATGGGTCGGTTGGATTTCAAATTCCAACCCTACTCATAGCATTATCATGGTTAACTATGGGTTGTCATCCACCCTTTAGAATGCGGCAAATAAGCATCTTTAACTCAAACAATATCAACTCAACCATAAGGGATGATGTCATCTTCCAAAATGTGATTCGTTCTTTTATAATTGATTTTGATAGCACGTTTTTTTGTTTGAAGCTTATTTTAGACCTCAAAATTCTCCTAATGGCAAGTCTATTAGGCATAAGACAATCTTTCCTTAGACTCATTGTACATTTATAATAGAGTTGCGAGTAGAAGGATGCAACTCCCTTGTTGTATGTTTGTAACATTCTTCATATAATAAAGTTAAGGCACCCGCCTTGGGTGCTACCAATACATGTGTGTTGTGGACTCTTTATGTGTTAGATGTTACTATTCCTTGCAATGTATTGTGTTGGCTAAGTATTGAATAATTGGCTAAGTATAAGTATTGTTGGGATGTTTTAAAGGCCATGTTTGGACATTTGCCTATTGTTGAATGAACATGGTTGAGAAGGACTTAGTTGTATGTGACAGTTTGCAACTTAAGACAAAGCTATGAGCAAACCTTAAGTGAAGATGTGTAGTCTGGTTTAAGTAGGTGGAGACTAGCCAAGCCCTTGCGACCAAGGCAAGGCAGTGTCGCATGACCTCTGGTGTTGAAACAAAGTTAAGAGAAACTCAATTTTGCAAAGAAAATTTCAAGCATAATGTAGGCATATGACATTCACCTTATACGTGTATGGTTCACAAAGACATTTAATACAATCTCTTTGTATGTGACCACATAGTAGACCATTATTTCAAAGTTAACCCATAACTTTAAGAATTTTTTCAAAAAAAAAAAAACAAATTAATAAATGAATAAACTCAATTTTCCTAAATTTAATACGAACTATATCAAAATCGACAATTCTATTTAATTAATAAAAATATTAACCATATAACTTTGTCTTAAAAAAATTTAAGACTTTTTAAAATGTTTAAAAATAATTAAAAAATAAAAACTCACTTTAAAATTGAAATTATCTCATTATTAATTTAATATAAAAAATAACTTCTCAACCAAAATCCAACCCCTTGTCATTGTTACACACTTTTGTTGTAGTGGTTGCTATGTCATCCATCATATGAAAAATCAAATTAAATGTCATTGAAATATTTCAAATTAATTGTCATCTAAATATCTTATTTATACGCTTATGTTGAAACATGTTCCCAAAAGGCTTGTCCTTCAATGATTCAAAGACAAGGTCAAGAAGTCGTACTCTGAAAGTGTCGTGTTGGTTGTTTATTACGATATTTCATGGTGTAAATTTGACAATTTTATTTAAAGAATGTGAAATAAATCAATATGTTCAAATTTTTTTTTTTAGTAAATCAATATTTAAAAAACAAAACAAATGTAGCATATGACGTAAACATAAACGTATTAGTGTGAAAAAGTTGTTAAAATAATAATATATAAATATAATAATAAATATGATATAAAATATAAATAATAATAAATATTATATAAAATATAAACAATAATTGTTATAATAATACTTTAAATCCATACTAGTGAGTACTTTATTAATAATAAATATTATATAAAATAAAAATAAAAATCGTTATAATAATAATTTAAGAGTCCTATTCAAGGGGACATCGTCTCATTATAATGGGTCAAATATAGATTATATTTATTTTTTGTTTTGAACCCGTGACATTTAAGGAGGAAATATATGTTCTTAATTATTAGGCTCAAACAAACTATATAATTGAAAATTTATTTTTATTAAATGTAAAGAATAAGTTAATAATCCAAAACCTAATAAATTCTTTGAATAATGATGATGAATTAATTTATATTTACTAATACTAATCAACCATAAATATCCTCACAATTAATTAACAACTAAAATACAATAATTTTTACCACTTTTAAAATAAATAAATTACAAACATAAATATTATATAAAATATATAACAACTCTATATTTTAAAATTTTTAAAAAGAAAAAATAACCATCAAAATACACAAGTTGGAATCCTTAACGAAAATGTTATGCAAATTTCCTCTTATTGTTTCTTATTATTTCTTTTTACCTAAGATAAAGAAGACAACGAATATGTGTGACAAGTTTTATATTTTCATGAATTGACTTTGACTATTATAACAAGTTTAGCAGAGCGTTCCTACTAGTATTTCCATTTTCATAGGCACAACCTAAGCTTATGTGACTCCGTGTTTCCCCTTTTATGCTTTTCTCGTTAATGAAATAATGTATACATAGAAAGGAAGAAGTCTAGAGGAGGTCATGAGATTGAACCTAAAATTGTTAAAGTCCTTCAAAAGAAAAAGTGTATTAAGAGAACAAGTCTGGGTTGTTTGGTGCTTTCAACCTTTTTATACAGTGAAAGATTAGGACGTTGTTGTTGTGTGGATCTTTCAAGATTCTTAATGGGGGATGGAAATCTTAACTAAAGAATTGGAAAGGGAATCAAATTCCTAACCAGATGAAGGTGTTATTGTTAGAATCTTTAAAAAAATTACAAGAACTTGCATGAACAAGGTAGCGTCGTTGTCTATTTACTCTTAAAGTATAAATATCGTTACAAATACTACCATAACTAAGTTTAAAGAAAAATGCGATGTAATAATGAGATTTAGAATAAGAAAAAAATAATTTATTATAAAGAAAACATTAACTCCAAGATAGAAAACCAAAACTATCTCTTTATGGTAGTGAACGTTAAGATTAAAATAATATTGCAAAAAATTGAATAAACTCTTATAAGCTTCATAATATAGATATAGATACCTAAAATACCTTAGGGAAGATATAGATATACTCTTTAATATCTACTCTTTAAATTTTGTGAGACAAATGCAATGGAGGATGAAGAATGTTTCTTTCGGGCTAATTGGGGTTCTTTGTGTGTGTGTGTGTGTGTGGATAGTGTTAATTGAGGTTCTTTATAAGCTAATTGTTGATTGACACTAATAAGGCATTATCAATTTCATTCTTACTTACGGGATTTTGTATGTGTGTGAGATAAATACAAATCATAAAATCTTGTTCGATTGACATATATAACTTGAGAATCAATGAGAATGAATTTAACCCCGTTACAACAACAAACATCTCAAAAAAGAAAAAAAGAAATGACATTTACTATTATGAAACACGAGTACAACAAATTGTCTATAATTAATTCAAAACAACAATAAAAGGCTATGGGATCTCTCAGACTCAACACATTCACAGAGAAAACAATTTTCTCCCATGTTTGAAGTGAGGCTTACTTGTAAAAATGATATATGACAAACAAATTGTACTCAACATAGAGGCATTTAGAATTAGTGTCCATTGCACTATAGATGGAGAGACATTCACGAAAGAGAATTGTGGTGTTGCTTCCCCCAATTGTGTAACTTGTGCAATATCATGAACCTTCAAAAGCAACTGTGAAAGCGAATATGCCAAAGAATCATATTGCTAGAAAAGACACTCACTACAAAAACTAATGGTGTATGCTAGTGTTTTCACCTCATCCACAATATAATACCAAGAACATTGTTGTTGCAAAAGGTGGTGAATATTGCATTGATGAAGTGGTTGTGCACCCAAGGAAGCTTGATCATCTATTTTTGAGAGACCCAAAAAGGTACCTTGATCTAATTGAAGTAACAAGTTTGAGGTTTGAAGGATATGAAAGATCACATTATCTTTGAAACTAAGACTATCAAGAGTCATCTATTAAACCCAAAGGTGAGACAAGTACATTTGCAGAAGCTTCCACCAATGACAATATACTATATGAGAGAATCTATTGGTTGATATTCATAAGGGAATAAACATTGTAGGGCCAAGGGAAGGGTGACCAAGTGCCAAGATATTGTCAAGAAAAGATGAAGATACGTCATGAAAAAAAGATAGAGGGATGAGAGAGTTACCTAGTAGGTGAGCCCATGCAAGGTTAGAAGCACCAACATTGATGAAGTAAGTTAATAAGTGGACAAACTCACTCCCTTTTTGCTATAAATTTTCCCTTAATTCTGTTGATGTTGGTAGCACCGGACATGTATTTCCGCACAGGTCTAAGTGTCTAGACATGTGGAAATCGTCCAAACCTTTCTACCTTGAGACTTTACTTTAATTAAAGGAATTATTAAAGTAAATTGTTTTTATTAATTAATTGAGTTAGTTAAGGAAATGCTAAAAGTAATTAGCATTTAATGTTAGCCATTGATTTCAAGTGAGGTGAGATGTAATCTCAACCATCAATCACTTTGGAGATTAGGGTTAGGTCATAACTCAAGATTATACAAACAAGGCTAAGGTGAAGAAAGAAGACACTTAACACTTGATACATAATATAGAAGGACTTTTGCTCAGAGGGTTGGATCACGAAGGATCGTGATTCATGGAGGTCTTCGATAGGTGGAGAAGGACTTCCATCAAGAGACTAGGTCAAGAAGAAGAGAGAACAAAACCAACTGCAAGTGAATTTCAACAGAACAAAACTACAAAAAAGAGTCTCTCTCTATATATAACTTTTATCTAAAAAGTGCATCATTGAAGTAAATATGTTTTTTAAATTTTTATTAATTTAAAGTATTTAATATAGTAAAGTATTGAAAGATGACCTTGATTCACTAAGTTTGAGATAAATATTTATATTTATATTATTATTTTAATATAATTTATTAATTATAATATTCATAAATAAATTGCAATTAAGGATGAGGCTGAGGGATATACCATGTTATGTTTATAGTTTCTTTGCCTTTTCTTTTCATTTACACTTTATTTTATAATAAAGAGAGGCATTGACATTTTGTTATGGACTTACTTGTATGAGTTTGTTACTTATATGTATGAGTGTGTTACTTATGTGAGTGTGGATTAGGTGTGTGTATATCTGTCGCTTATGTGTGCGTGTAGTGTGTTTCTTATGTATGCATCACTTATGTGATGGTATGTGGTTTAGGTGTGTGAGTGTGTCAATTATGTGTATTAGCAGGTTACTTATATGTGGGTGCATAATTTATGTGCATGAGTGCAATGCTTATGTGTATGAGTGTGTCACATATGTGCAGGAATGCAATGTTTATGTGTGAATGTAGCTTATGTGTGAGTTTGGGTTAGGTGCGAGTATGTCACTTATGTGTGGTTGTGTTGCTCACACACCCATGAGTACATAAATGGCATACCCACACCTGAGAAAATCACTTATGCACATAAAAAAATGCACCTAAACATCACTTATGTGTGGATTTGTCAATTACGCACATAAGTGACGCTCTCAAACATATAAGTGATACACTTGTGCACATAAGTAACACACTCACATCACACAATTTACACACTCATATACACACAAATGACATACTTATGAGTGATACAAATGTATGAATATATCACTTATATATATATATATATATATATATATATATATATATATATAAAATTGGTGAGGTTTCCAAAATAAAATAAAATAAACTTAATAGACTAATACTCATTTTATTTTTATTTATCTAACTCTATTTTTTTAAATCAATAATTTTATATTTATTTATAAAACAATAATATTGATAATGTAAATATTTTTATCATTTTTCAAAAACTAATTAACAATTTAATGTTATAAGTTGATATCGATAGGTTAGTAGCTCCTCGTCATGCATAGTATTTTCGAGGCGCATTTGTACCTACCATGTGAGTCACATTAACTCAATGGGTTTTATATTTCAAAGGATTTATTTTAGTTGTTTTGTACTCATTTGTCTTATGCTCACATTAAAAAATCTTCCTCATTTTATGTCAATTGCCTCCTATTTGGACCTAATGTTTAGGAGGCTTGTCACTTTCACCCACCTGCATAGACATGTCTTGCAATAAGTTAGTGAAGGTGACTTACTATTATCAACCACCGCCACGGCTTCCCATTATATTATTGGTGGCAAGACAATGACATTTTTAAAGAAAACTAATTGAAAACTTTAAATATTCCATAATATCTACCATGGATTTTACAATATGTAAACACAACATTATAAAAAATATATATATTAACCTATTATTTTAAATAAATAATTCTCTTCTAACAAAGTGAAGAAAAAGATCGGATTAGGTCTTACTTTATATTTTTGTTCTCTCCTCGCAAAGTAAAGAAATATGATTAGGTTTTACTTTATATTTTTGTTGGTGACCATGATTATTAACTTGGGTGATTATTATTTAATTTAAATTAAACTAGTTAATATTGTATTTAAAATAATAAATTTAAGTTTTTGAGGTGTAGGACAGTTAGTGACAAAGTGTGTTGTTAAGGCACTCTGTGATGTTAAGTCATGAATTTGTGGGGACAAAAAATTCATCCATGTTAAGGGTTAATGTGGCTCAGGCCGGTACAATCCCCTGGTGATTTTGACAGCTTAGATGCCCAAGTAGCGGTTTCTCAAGCCACACTCTAGTCATACAAACTAGCAAACAAAAAAAATAAAAAACTCAAGAATCAATTAATCAATTAACTATTGTTTAATGTAAACTAGTTATTAAAATATTGTATTTAGAATAATAAAATAAAGATTTCATTAGTTATTTACGAGTTGGATTAATTAGGAAGACATTTTTTTAATGATTAAATATAATTGAGTTATAATTATATTGGGATAGGTGTTTTTTCCAAATTTTTAATTAATAAATATATAAGTCTAAAATATAAAGATTGATATTATGTGATTCATTTAATTAATTTTAAAATTATTTTTTCACTCATATGATTATCACTTGATGTAATGATGTAATGATGTAATGTATACTAAATAGATTATTCAAATTGAAATTGTTCATTGATGAATAACATTAATGGAATATAGGTGATATATTAAGTATTAGGGTTTGAAACCATTACAATAATATACTTATTAAGAACTCTAACATATTATTTAAGAGAATTGAATTTGAGTGGATAAGATAATAATCATTCCTCCCAACCAATCAAACTAAACTCAATTAATAATAATAATACTTGTAATTATATATAAAAAAATAAAATATAATAATATTAATAACTTTCATAATACTAATTTTAAAAGTGATTATAACAAACTCTATCTATTTATACAATTAAATAATAAAAAATTGTTAATRAAAAATACTAATATTTTAAACACTAACTAAACCATGGTGCTATGAATTTCACAAAGATCCAATCATTTAACAACCAAATTTAATAATACGAAATTAAATAAACTTTTTAATGAAAGTGCATTTTCTTTTTTTTTATGATGAACATAAAATACTAATGTGTCAAAATATGTAAATTTATTATTAATTTATTTGATATTATGAATCTTATAAATTTGGTTTTTAATATAATTAATTTAAATTTTATTAATTGTTGTGTATTTGATTGGTTTAATTATAATTATATAATTTTTAATATTAAAATCAATAATCATTATAAATCACTACAATTTTATGAAAAATGTATATATAAACAATTTAACAAAAATACAAAAAACTATAATTAAAAATAAATAAAATTACATCACATTGAACCACATCAACTTTTAACATAATAAAAATAAATTTATATATAAAAATAATTTCTCAATAATAAATCGAACCCATAATTATTATTACACACTTTTACTATAGCTATTCCTCTATCATCTATCGTACGAAAAATCAAATTAAATGTCATTAAAATATTTCCACTTAAAATATATTTGGAAACATGTTCCGAAAAGGCTTGTCATTCAAGCATTCCAAGACAACGCTAACAAGTCATATTATGAAAGTCATATTATGAAAGTATCGTGTTGGATGTTTATTACGATATTTCATGGTGTACATATTTTCAAGACAGCTGTATAAGAATGGTTGTCTTTTATTTATTAAACGAATGTAAAATAAATCAATATTTTAAAAGAATGCAAAGTAAATCAATAATATAAAAAAATGGTCCTCTTTTATTTTTATTTACTAACATAGCCGACTTGTGGCTGGAGAACGTTGAAAGGTATCGATTACTGATAACACTCCCCTGTAAAGTAAAAACTCTTTAGCTCAGTAAAAATTTTGAGTTAAATTAAAAAAAAAAACTAATTGGTATAGAGGGCTCGGCCTACTAATAAAAATCAACCAAGAGGGCTGTTGAATGAATACAGAACAGCTCCGATTTCTGCAGCACAAACAACCAAGATGGGTGAGATCTCATGTGACAGGTGAATATTAAACATCATTTGAACGTGGCAATTATGTATTTTTACAGTAAATTTATAATGTGATTAAGTAAATGTAAAAAAGTAAACATGTTAATGGATGCTTTCATAAGTGCAAGGAAGTTATGAACAATAAATCTGACCCATTGATTTTGGAGGATGACTAAGAATATGCCAGCATCTTCAATGCTTAGCCATTAGATTAGAATTTAAGACTAGCACAACAGCAAAAGAATATATTAAATTTTATTATCTATTAACAAATAAACTGTTGGCCTTCATTTATCTGGTGTTAATATTTTAATTTCTGTTAATCACTTAAGTGGCAATCAGTGAGCTATCAAAGTAATTTTTAAATATGACTAGGTAAATGTAAAAAAATAAACACATAAACTGATGTCTTTATTTTGTGTGACTACTAAGAATATTTCAGCCATATTTAATCCTGTCCATAGAAAACTTATTAAGCACTAAACCCCTATTAAATCTGCCCATTATCAATAGGTGTACACCTTTCGACGTAATTAAAAGATCATTAATTAAAGAATACAAAGTATATTTAAAAAATACAAAATATATCAATAGTTTAAAAAAATTGATTGTCGAATTTAAAATAAATCAATATTTTAAAAGAATTCAAAATAAATTAATATTAAAAAAGCAAATGTACTATGGGGCATAAATATGATGAAGAAGAAAAGGAAAAATAAAAATAATATATAATCATATATGAAAAAATGGTTAAAATAATAATATATAAATATAATAATAAATATTATTTAAAATATAAATAATAATTTTATATTAAAAATATAATAATAAATATTATGTAAAATATAAATAAGAATGGTTAGAATAATAGTTTATAAGGGTGTGAACATACCAGTGTTAATGCATCGGATTTCATCAGAACTCCGCAGTTAAGCGCGTTTGGGCTAGAGTAGTACTGGGATGGGTGATCTCCTGGGAAGTCCTAGTGTTGCACCCTCCGCCCCTTTTTTCAAGGTCCCATGGGATAGTACAATTGGTTAAAACGCACACTCTTTCAGTTTGGGGAGAGGTCACGAGTTCGAAACTTGTGTCCCTTGGGGCTGCGAAGCTTTATCATCCAACGTGGAAAAAAAAAAAAACTGTTTTAAATGTAAATATGATTGGTTAAAAATACATTTTTATAAGATATAAGAAAATAGGTTAATGGTACACAATTTAGAGGTATATTTTAAAAGTAAAAGTTTATTCCTTACAAACCATCAATTCAAATCATCAATTAATTATTTCAAAAAGTGTAGTTTTTCTTAAATAAAAATAATAAATTAACCTATACTTATAAATAATAGCCAATGATAAGTTACTAATTAACCATTCAACTATAATACATTTTATAACCTTTAAATTTTTTTACAGATATAAATATTATTAATATCAACTCTATAGGTTAAAAATAACAAAATGAAAATAACAATCATACTACACGAACTAAGACTCATAATTGTCAGTGTGAATCCTTAACGAAAATGTTATGCAAATCACAATTATCAGTGTGAATCCTTAACGAAAATGTTACGCAAATTTCCTCTTACTGTTTCTTCATACCGGAAACAAAGAATATATGCAGAGACAAGTTTCATATTTTCATGACATGACTTTGACTAATAACAAGTTTGGTAAAGCGTTCCCATTTGCACGGCCTAAGCTTAAGCCTGAGCTTATGTAACTCCTTGTTACCCTTTTATGCTTTTTCTCGTTAATGAAATAACATATACACAGAAAGGAAGAAGTCCAGTGATGGAGGAGGTCACGAGATCGAACCTGAAGCTGTCAATGCCCTCCAGAAGCAGAAGCGCACTGAAGGAACAAGCCTTGGCTGCCTGGCGCTTCCAGCCCTCCGATACGGCGGCTAAAGATCAGGACGCTGACGCTCCGTGGATCTTCCAGGCTTCCCAGCGGGACATGGAAATCGTAACCAGAGCGTTGGAGAGGGAATTGAATTCCAGAGCAGACGAAGGCGTCATCGTCAGAACTTCTGAAAAGATTACAGGAACTTTCACGAGCGAGGTAGCGTCGTCGTCCATGTCCAGTTGTGATCCGGGCAGCCCTTCCCAGGTTGCCGTCGAAGCAAAAGCAAGCCTGGAAGTTTCGGATCCCAAGGCGGGCCAATATGAGGCTCCGGGGACTCGAACCCCGCCGGCAGAATTCTTGTCAAGATCCTGTAATAATCAGAGATCCATCCCGGCGATGAATAATTTCATCGGCAAGAGGCGGTCGCGAAGGGGAAACAGAGCTCCGCTCACGATTATGAAGGCAGATCCCGCTGATTTCCAAGCAATGGTTCAGCAGATGACGGGTTTCCCCCTCGAAAACAGCAGCAAGGCGCCCCCCTCTCTGTTGAAGCCACAGCCAAAGCGGCCCAGTCGAATCGGTAGCAATATCATTGCCTCCGTCTTGCCGACTCTCGATTCTTCATCCTTGGGGCTCCCTGTTGCCATAAACGGCTTATTTGGTACTCGCCCCAATTACCTGCATCCAGCAGCCTTCTGCAACAATTTAGCAGATAATTCTGTCCATTCAGTCGGCACTGCAACATCTAGCTCACATATTAATTCCATCGGAATTGATAAGGCTAACAATTTACAGAGCCACGTTAACGCTTTCTCTCAAAGCAATTTCTGGAATTAAGCGATGGTCCACAATTCGCAAGTCTTGTAAGTTCTTCTTCATCTTCAGCCCGGGGTTTTCAAGGTTTTCGTGTAAATTTCTTTAAGTTTTTCGTGTAAATTTCAGTTATTGATGTAGATTTCTGTGAATCATTAATGCACAGGGCAGTCGATTTTTCTTTTCCAACCAACTGTAAATTTGCAGTTTTTTCTGTTTTAAACGCTAACGAGCACAAAATTTGCCTCTAATGGTTTTGAATTCGAATCTCAGCGTTAATGTCAAAACTTTTTAAATTTAAAGCTTATGTAAAATACGTTGTTCTTGTTATGGCCAATAACAAGTTGACCAGGCAATCCTGCACCTGCAACTTGGGAAATATGAAATTTAGTCTACATAATGGACTTGACACATAATCTACATAAAATCAAGCTTAGCTTGTAAAGTACAACTGTCCGTATAATGTACAGTAAGAAAGAAATTGACCAAGTCAATGTGCAACTGCTACTTGGTTATTGTAGAAATTTAGTCATCCAGATTGAGATTGTGGGATTTTGTGTGCCAAGTAATGCTTAAAATCAAGTGTAGGAATCACTTACTGGCATTCACTAGTTGGCATATTTTATCATATTTAATTTAATATCAATGTTCAAGCTTACTAGCCTTCACTAGTTCGCATTTGATATTATATTTAATTTAATATCAATGTTTTCTACTTACCAAAGTAGTTGAACCCTGGCATGTGGTATAACATTTAATTTGTTAGTTTAATTGGTATTTTATACTAAATATAATATTAATGTTTAGTGACTAGAATCGCACTGTTATCTGTATAGTATGTAATTATATTTAATGTTTGGTTATAGAATATAATTTAAAATTATTTTTAATTAGTTAAGAAAACAAGTTAATGTTTCCAACTCAAAAGTCAAGATTAGCTTTCACTCTCTCGAAAGTATGGATGCCTCGAAAGTATGGATGATAAGATGCGCCTGTTGCCACAAACTATATTAATATCTTATCACTCAAAAACCAACCACAACCTGTATTAATATCTTATCACTCAAAAACCAACAACCTCTTTGACTCTATGGAAGATCTAGATGACTGTAGAGTTTATGGACACAAAAATTATATATAATATATATGTTTTCTACATACCATTATATATGTAATTGTTTTATTTATTGAAAAGTTTTTAAATGTTTCAAAAATCTGTAATAAGATTATTTATAAATATTATTTTTTGGAAATGTAAAAAACAATGATTTTTATTATTATTATGAAAAATGAATATTATTATTATTATTATGAAAAATGGAATTTATACTTTAAAATATTTTACGAATTTTTTAATCTCTCATATAATAATTTAATTTTATTTATTATAAAAAATATTTTCACTATTAAATATATTGATTTTGAAATTAAGTATTTAGTAATAGAGAAAGTTAAAGGCATTGCTATTATAATACTATAAATTTGTATCCTTTAATTTTATTTCTAGGGATTCACAATTTGTTCATCTTATCAATTAAGTTTTTTCAATTTTATACAAATTTTTTTTATTGTTTCTAATTTTAAATGTTGGGATATTAATATCCCCTCAAACTATAGGATTATTATTGTTAGTGTAAATTGTATGGAATCTAAGTTGAAATTCATGATAAGATTGTTAAAGGTTAAGATTGATTTCGAAGTCATCACTCGATCTTAGAGCATTTAATTACCCTTAGGATCATCATTAAAAAATTTCAAAACAACAAAGTTAATCTCATGTTGTTTTGTAAATTTTAGTTTGACAAAGCAAGAAGTAAGCTTTAGGAGAAATTGGAAGACATAAGGGTCTCTTATTGTTATGACTCAAGAGGGACATATATGTGGTTAAACGTATATGATATGACCCCTGGGGGAACATATATGGGGTTAAATGTACATGTAATGTGTAAATATATGTGTAATAGAGCCGTGCCTAATAGTAAATGGGCCTCATGTTTAGTGTGTGAATAGGTATATATAGAGATCATGTATTCATTATTATGATAGATGAAATGTGATGTATGAATGTAATTGGATATTTGAAGGAGGTTCTATTATTCTTTAAGGAGTTATTGCGTAACTCATATCTCTTATGTATATTGGAGTTGTGCTCCATGTTCACATTGGTGTACATGGTGTGTACTTCTGATTTATTATGATATTTTAGGGTTTTGTAACATAACATTTAGTATCAGAGCATTGATCCTAGGGTTTTTCTTCTTCAAGCAAGTCAGGTTGGTATTTTCTCTATAAAAAAAAAACGGGCCACTTCAGATAGTGAAATTTGGAGGTTACTTACAAGACATATCAAGGTACCTGTGGAAAAAATTTCAGGTTCTTGGTTGTTATCCTTTCAAAGATATATTCTGTGGAATTTAGGGATTTTTACTAGTCCTATAATTAGTCTCAAACAAGTCACTATAACTTTTTCTTAGTGATGTTTTAGACTATGAAATTTGTGGAATAATGAGAAAATACAACGAATATGGAGATGAATATCTCCATGAAGCTATATGTTAATCCATTATAGCAGAGGCCATATAGATTGAATCCGGTATACAAGCAAAAGTTGAAAGCAGATTTAGACATGATGTTAGAAGATGGAATTATTGAACCCGTCTCAAAATCAAAGTGGATCAGTCCAATGGTAGTTCAGGATAAGAAGACATGATGGATCAGAATATGTGTAGATCTAAGAAAATTAAATGATGCCTTCTTACATGATCCCTTTCCTACACCATTTACAGATGAAGTGTTGGCGAACGTAGGGGGATAGGAAGCATATTCATTCACGGATGGATTTCCAGGATATCATCAGATCAAGATTGCGCAGGAATATAGATATAGGAATACTTTTGCGACATAATGGGGGTGTTACCAGTACACAATGATGCCTTTTGGACTAAATAATGCACCGACAATATTCTCTAGAGTGGTTGTAGCATCATTTGAAGAGTTCATCCATAAGTTTTTAGAAGTATACCTAGATGATTGGATGGTGTTTAACTTGTTAAAAGTTCATATTGAGATTTTATGCTTAATGTTGGATAGGTGTAGGCAGTGTCAGATATATTTGAATTTAAATAAGTGCATTTTTTGTGTTTTGGTATCTCACTAGTCAATGTAGTATGTAAACAAGTATTGTCGGTGGATCCCGTGAAGATCACTGTGATTGTTGATTTACCACTACCAACTTCAGTGCGACAGTTAAGAGTAATGTTGGGACATGCATGATACTATAGGGAATTCATTAAAGGATATGCATCGATTACAGTTCTGATGGAAAGATCGTTAAAGAAGGAGAATAAGTTTCAATGGAGTGAGGAATGCCAGGAAAGTTTAGATACTTTGAAATAGAAATTAGTTACTTCGTTGATTTTGATATTTCTTGATTGGAAGGAGTTTCAAGTTCATGTGGATGCGTCATCCATAGCTTTAGGTGCAGTGTTAGCTCCCCCTAGAGAAGGATATATAGATCACCCCATTTCCTTTGCAAGTAGGAAATTGTCTACTACAAAACAAAATTATACTACGATAGAATGTGAAGGATTTTAAATGGTGTATGCATTGCAAAAGTTTAGACATTACTTGTTGGGTTCACACTTTAAGATGTACACATACCATTCCACATTAAGATATTTGGTCAAAAAGCCAGTGTTGGGGGGAAGAATATGCAGATGGCATAGGTTAGTTCTTGAGTACAGGAGTAACCCCATCTGAGTTTACAGTTGTGCATAAGAAGCAATTAGTAGTGAAGGTCGTAGATTATCAACTTATAACAGAGAATTTGTACAAGTTAGGCGCAAATGGTATTATACGATGATGTGTATTAGAACATGAAAGAAATGTGATATTTTAAAAGGCACATGAAGGGGTTGCAGGAGGTCACTACACAGGAAAAGCAACAGCTCAGAAGATTTTGCGCACAAGATTGTGGTGGCCTACCCTCCATAAGGATGCCAAAGAACTTTGTAATACATGTGATGATTTCCAAAAAATTGGGAAGCCTTCCATGAGGGATGAGATGCCCTTAGTACCACAAGTAACATTACAAGCTATTGATAAATGGGCAGTGAACTTTTTTGGGACGATCATTCCACCAGCGAAGAGATCAGGAGTCAAATACATCATTACTGGGAAATATTATTTGACCAAATGGGCTAAAGTAGAGCCAACCAGAGATTGCAGTGCAGAGACAATTGCACGATTTTTGTTTGAAAATGTGGTGACAAGGTTTGGATGCCCCAAAATACTTATGAGCAATCATGTAACTCATTTTTTGAATAAGACAATTGCAGCATTGATAGAGGAGTTTCGGATTCATCATCAGAAGAGAATGCCATATCATCCTCAGGCAAATGGAACAATGGAAGTTGTTAGCACATAAACTTGTCAGGGTCTCGTTAGTTTGTGTTTTCTACCTAGGTCTGTAATTTTACCTGTTTCTCTCCTTTTTGCAAACTCGATCGTAAGTTCTCCTTTCAGCTCATGGTTTTCAACTGTTCGTCTTCACCCGTTTGATATACTTGTTTTTCCTTAGCAACTTGCCTGAGAAATATCGACCCTTAGCCTTCATGTTTTCCCTAAGGCCGATCACTCCTCTTTTTGCCTCTGCCACTGATTCTTTTGTTTTCCCGAGCCCTTAGCCAGTCATTCGAGTAATGGTTCACAGGCCATGGTCATGACCACCAAGCGCAACACTTGAAGCGGTTTGATGTGGACTCAAATCAAGCAAGCGAGCAAGATCAGATTGACGACAATCTGATGATTGGGATCCTGCAGTTGCACGAAATATAGTGCCAGAGGTCCAAAATCGCGAGGGCCATCCTAACTGTTGGTGCTTTGAAGGACACGTGCCGCGCGATTAGTGTTTTGTGGTTCCGCGAGATGGAGCGGTCAAAGAGAAAGTCATCAGAACTCATGAAATGCGAAATAGCGATAAGATTGTAGTCGTTGATCAAAGAAGAGAGTTGAACCGTTGGATCAGCTTCTCGCGATTTCGCGAGTCGAGAAAGTGAGAGGGAATATTTTTGAAGATTCACAAAGCACGATGTCCCGAAGTATCGATGTCATCTGAACCGTCTGATCAAAGGAGACGCGTGTCACCTGATACGAGCGTCGCAATTTCATGACTTGAAAGTTTGAGTATAGAACGTAGTATGAGTTCACGAAACGTGAAATCATGACACACTTGAGATAAGCACGAGGTCATGGCCCGAGGTCACGCGGGGCGAGGGAAAGAGTTACGCTAAGAAACAAAGCACCCGAGTCGGTCACCGAGAAAGATATGCATGGCCTCGAGGTGCCAGAATTGACTCAAAGGAGTCATGAGATTGCCTAGAACATTCATGGGTGTCAGGCCTCGCCCTGATCCCTGTGAAAGCAGTTAATGAAAATGGGGAAGGTGGTTGAAACCTCATTTCACCACATAAATAGAAAACATGAAAATCTGGCCGTGGAGGGCAGACTGTCAGTCGAAAGTTCCCTTGTCATGAATTTTCCTGTGAAGCCCATACCGACCTGATCTTGCATCACACAGAAAAATACAAGTGCATACTGACAGAAGAAGATGCATACGCCGAGCCTTGAATGCATGATCAAAGTGTGTTTCTGTAGGGAGCAAGTTTCTTTGAGTATATATACTCAGTTTTCATATTTTGTAAAGGTTGATGGTAGAGCAAAGCTCTCGATTTGGAAAGTTTTAATGAACACTCTGGTTCTCTGGTTATGCTTTGTAATATGAGATTTCTTGTTTAATGAAAGCCATCTTTCTTGCTCCCTCTTGTTTCCCTTCGATATTGAAAGAGTTCATGATTGATTGATTCACTTGAATTATTGTGACTACATTCTGATGAAAGTTTGATTATAGTGTTGTTATAATTTCTTTTAGTTCCTTTGAAATTTGAATTCAAGAAGACCTTGTGTTTAAGTTTTTCTTCCTTAGGCTGCTGGAAAGCCTGATGTTCATGACAAACCTCTACACATTCTTCGTTGAAGTCTTCTTCCTACTCACCCTTACTACAACCTACTGATTGAAGTTAAACTAGACCTCACCTTCTTGAACATATCAGTCCAGTCTTTTGAGTTAAGACGATATTTTCTTGAGATTACACCCATTTGACCCTTTTTTATAACCAACCTGTGACATAAAGTACCAATGGGTATAAGGCTTACCTATGCATCAATCCAAAGGTGAATTCTGGTGCTAACATTTCTGGCGCCGTTGCTGGGGACAAAATTGAAGATTTTCCCTGGGATTGAACGACAAAGCTTACTAATTCTGAAGGTGCATCAGAACTTAGTACATCAAAGATTGTGACTGTGCACCTGGTGACTCCACTATGGTGACTCCATTGATGTGAATCCACTGGCGACTCCACTGTTTCAACTGTGGCTTCTAGAGGCAGACACACGAGGTCTACTCCACAACTGCCTCTAGCAACTCTTGAAGCCAACCCTAAGAAAATTGTCAGAAGAAGAAAGACCCTTCAATAAGGTACTCTAGCCGTTGAAGCAAGTATTTCTGATAATTTTCACCATCCTCCTATAGTAACTCCAATAGCTATTTCTCATTTTCCTATTACACCCTCTGTTGGAGTTTCTAGAATTTTAAATTTTGGGTGTTCCTGTTGAGTTTTCCCCTCCTGGTCTGAGATTGGAGGGAGAAATCGTTGTCACTCCTCTCTCCCCTGAAGTTGTACCATGTTTTAGACCTAGGACCGCAGAAGATTTTCCCACTCTGGGCTATACCACCCCTCCTCCTATTAGAGTTACTAGTTTTACAGAAAGGGAAACTCTTGTTCCCACAAGCCCTGTAGCCTTTTCTTCAAATCCTCTATTGTTTCCCTTTCCTCCTGAAAGATGAGTTCCAGTCTCCCCTACTCGAACCCCTTCCACTCCTAGTTATCCTCCGCCTATTATCCCTATGGCAGGTGTCATTCCCCCTAGAAACAAAATGGATGCCATAGTGGCTGCAAGATATGCCCCTCTAGTCCTACCTCAACGCATGAACGCTCTTCCTGTTGGAGATTACCTAAAGTATATGTCTAAGTTCATTGGAGAGGAATACATAACCGCTGAAGAACACCTTGCTTCCTTCTACAATTATGCAGACATTCTGAACATTGAGAATGAAGTTGTCTGGATGAGAGTCTTTGTCCAGAACCTTGATGGTGAGGTTAGGAAATGGTTTAGGGGATTGACCCCTGGATCCATTGATGGGATTGAAGCCTTAAATGATGTTTTATTGAGGCAATGGGGGGATAAAAAGGACTTCATGTATTATATCACAGAGTTTGGTTCCCTTAAGAGAAAAGAGGGAGAATCTGTTTCTGACTTCTCCAAAAGATTCAACAAAATATATAATAAAATCCCTACTGAGATAAAGCCTACAAAATCCTCTGCCAAAATCACTTATGCTAGTTCTTTTGACCCCGATTTTTTCCTCATGTTAAGAGAAAGAAGAGCTACCTCCTTGGCTCTTATGCAATATGCCGCCATGGAAGTAGAATCCAATGTGTTAGCAGTTGACAGACTTAGAAATAAAGCTGACAGAGATAGAGGAAGGGGGAGATCTGAGGCCTCGACCTCTGATTCTTCTACATCTCACCCTCAAGTAGATGAATTGACCAAGATGATTAAGTTCCTGTCTGCCTAAATGGATAGGATGAAATTCGAAGGGAAGCAAGGTTATAAGAATGTCCAAAATGTTGATAATAGAGCCAACTTCAGAAGACTAAACAATGCTCCCCAAATACTTCCGAGAGAGCCTAGAAATAGAGAGAGGGATGATCAGAAAATCCAAACACCCCTCCAAAATAACCTAGTTTCCGATGAAGAGAGGGAAGAAGAAGAGCTTGACCTTGAAATTCATTGCATTGGAGACACCTCCCCTTTTTCCCATTTGACTGAATCCGCATACGAGGAGTCCCTTATAGACGGTCAAATAAATGAGTTGAGTAAGGGGGAGAAGGCAAATAGTGGTCCCAACAAATACAAATTTTGGTCTAAGAAGAAAGAAGAGAAGTCCGACGTCCCTGATCCAACGCCTAAAGAAGAGAATCCTGCTAAAGATGCAACAAACAACATCAAAGAAAAGAAAGCTCAGAACCCCTCACCGATACCCAAAGAGACTGTCCCAGAAGTGAGAGAAGTTTTGATTCCCCTTTCCTCTTTTAGTTTTGAGCATGAAATTCAAAAGATTAGAATCCATGTGCCCCTTTCAGAGCTAATTAAGCATGAAGATTTCAAAAAATCCCTCTCCAAGCTGTTGCAGTCTGAGCCATCTTGCCATTCCACGGACTCAGTAAATCTTCAAGATGAAAAGCCAGAAGTCATCTTAGGTCCTATGGTAGAATATAGAGATGATTCATCCCCTCCCTTCTACACATCCCTGAATATACATGATAAGGTGTTGCATAATTGTCTGATGGATTCAGGGGCGTCTCATAATCTCATGCCCAAAATTGTCATGGAAGAACTTGGGTTAGAAATCACAAAGGATTATCATGATTTGTACTCTTTTGATTCAAGGAGAGTGCAATGTCTTGGGGTCATCAAAGATCTGGTCATGACCTTGTTTCAGCTGCCCATGAAGAGTGTGGTCATGGATATTGTGGTGGCTGATGTTCCTCCCAAGTTTGGCATGCTCCTATAAAGATCTTGTATAAAAATACTTGGGGGAACCTTGCAGATGGACCTCACATATGCTACCATTCCAGTGTTCAGAGGGGAGCATAGGAGACTGTACAGAGAAGCTCAATTGGCCTACATTATTAGTGATGAAGCATACCCCATCAATCATCCTATCTTTTCACTCGACACTGATTTTGGATCTAGTTTGTTAAGCTCATTGATGCTCCTGAAACTCCTCTTGAAATCGGAAAGCAACCCATTTCTTCCCATTAAATACCTCCCCCAACTACTTCGGTGTGGAAGATGTTTTTTGATGGAGCCTCTTCTAGGGAAGGTGCTGGTGCCGGAGTAGTTTTTGTATCACCTTGTCAAGAATCCATATCCCTTTCATGCAAATTAGAGTTTGGAACTACCAATAATGTGGCGGAGTATGAGGCTCTTGTTTTGGGTTTGAGGGCTGCAAAAGACATGGGAATTGAAGAACCAGTAGTATTTGGAGATGCTGAACTAATAGTTCACCAGGTCAAAAATGTTTATCAAGCCAAACACCCTTGGCTCAGAAATTACATAAATGAGGTGTGGGATCTGGTCGACAACTTCTTCTCAGCCTTCAACATTTCATTTATTCCAAGAGAGGAAAATACTATGGTTGATTCTTTGGTCGTTTCAGTGAGCTAGTTCAAGGTCCCATTGCCACCTAAGCTCAGGTATGATGTTGAGTTTAGATATAGGCCCTCTGTACTTGATAATATCAAGCATTGGAAGGTGTTCAATGATGATCTCAAAATCAGAAGATTTCTAGAATCGGTTGATGAGTTCTCTGCATTACACATTGATCACAAGCATGATTCCGAAGGTGATCCTCCCCTTGAAGTATTTTTGAATAAAATTTCTAATCGCCATATTGTTCAGCTGCCTAGCAACCACATTTGAAAGGGACTAGTTCCTTTAGAAATGTTTTTCGATGGGAACGATGTGCTGGTAAAGTTTAAAGCCCCAACTGAGGAGGTTGAGGTAGCTGAGTGAAATATTGGCACAGAGGAGGATCCGAAATTCGTCAAGCTGTCAAGCATCCTGTCAAGGGAGCAGAGGGTCGACTATGCTGAGTTATTAAAGGAATTCGCTGACGTGTTTGCCTGGACATATGAAGACCTCAGAACATACGACACAACCGTCATTGAGCATAAGATCTTAATGAGAGAGGAGGCCAAACCATTTAGGAAGAAATTAAGACAAATAAATCCTATGTTGCTGCCTATTATGGAAAGAGAGGTAAAGAAGATGTTGGACGTCCAAATCATTGTTCCTTTGAGATATTCTGAATGGGTAGCCAACCTGGTCTCGGTGAGAAAGAATAATGGAGAAATTAGACTATGTGTTGATTTCAGAAATCTGAACAGAAGCTCTAAGAAGGACAATTACCCTTTGCCAAAGATGGAACACATGTTGCATAAGGTAACAGGCGCATCCAGGATTTCCATGATTGATGGATTTTCGGCTACAATCAGATTTCTGTCCTGCCTGAAGACAAAGAAAAGACAACGTTCACCACTCCTTGGGGCACATTCATGTATGCCAAAATGCCCTTTGCATTGATGAACGCAGGAGCAACCTTTCAGTGAGCCATGGACATCGCTTTCATTGGAGAAAGGGATAAATTTGTGATCATTTATCTAGATGACATTATAGTCTTCTCCAAATCTGATAAAGAACATTGTCAAAATCTGAGAAAGGTCTTCTCAAAATGCAGAAGGTTTGGTCTCTCCCTAAATCCCAAGAAGTCTTTATTTGCCATGTAGGAAGGAAAATTGTTGGGACACATTGTATTTGTCGAGGGGGTCAAAATCGATCCAAGCAGGGTGGAAGCTATTCAAGCCTTGTCACTTCCTAGGTCTAAGAAGGAGGTTCAGTCTTTCCTCG
>JASDQU010309032.1:96439-109746 GCA_032191745.1 Picea mariana
CTATACCTACAATATATTGAATCTATTTTTCACAACTAAAAAACCCCATTTATGAATGAATGTGATAAGATACTGGTCAACAAGATGAATCCCCTATGGTAAGACATCATATGTACATTCAGGTCAAGAAGGACCCAGATAAATAGTGGATGACATGCAGATACAATTTGACAGAGGATGACATGCGATAGATCATAGAAGACTGAGAAGATGAATGAAAAAACCCAATACCAGAGGCAAAACAATCAGAACCACATTAGCCAAAGACAAAACAACCAAAAATAGAATAAATAGGAGATGATGAAGAAGACGAAGAACAAGAAGGAAATGGTGCAAGAGAAACACAAAAGACAATATCGTGCTAGGGAGAGAAGAGGAAGGAATAGAATACATAGAGATCAATATCGCAACAAAAGAAGAGGAAAGAAATCAAGCAAGTGGCCACCTAGTCCTTGTTAGATGATGGCTTAGAAAATATTGTGGATCAAGTGAAAGAGGTCACTGAAGAAGATTTTGAGCAAGTGACTTGGAAGAAAGAACAATAGCACTCAGACATGCAAGTGCAGATTGTTGCACTGCATCAAATTTTGGAGACCACTAGAATTGCACCAGTCAAAACATGCGAAAAAGAAAATATGACATAGATTCAATCGATGACATCTGCGACAACAGGCGAGTGTCAAGTAATGACGATAGCGACAAGAGCCTTATATTTCCCTACACCATAGTTACATGAGTAAGAAAAGGCACTTATTTATATCAACTTGGTGTTATCCCAACTGCTTGTAGAAATACTACATAGTCTGCAAATGAGTGTCACATAAGAAATTCAAGTATGCACAATGTCAACATCAATGGAGTTGTCCAAGGAAGTTGAAGATAAGGATGTATTATAGGAAGAATGTCATCAACTTAGGCTTGAGAGAGAGATGAGGCCGCACATAGAACAAAGAGACTAAAACATATGGTATAGGGGATTTATAATACCATTATATAAGTGTTTATAAAGGAAGAGGCCCCATTCAGGGATTCTGCATAAAAATTAATGATATGGAAGTGCAACAGATATTGAGTACACCACCGACAGAAAGGGAACAAAGAGAGAAGATAGTAACAATGACATTAGCTAGCATCAAGATTTTAGAGGAGTGTGCCAAATTGTATGACAAAATCACGCAAGTGTGGTCTCAAAAAACAGAAGATGCAGAGTTGCAAGAAATTGGGCAGAATTCACAAGCTATGAAAGTTAGGGAACAAAAGTTCAAGGAAACCATGAGCACTTTGCCAACGGAAGAAAATATGAATGCACTTTCCAAGAATATAAATCTATACTTAGACATGAGCCAATTAAGAGAAGAATAACAAGCTCATGCACATAAGTTAGAGACGATGAAAGAGGAAGCGTTCCGAGTAGCAGGGGAACTAGTAGTTGTACAAGTCGTCGCAAGGAAGGCAACACAAGACAGTGACGAGAAGTTGAAAACTCATATTACAGTAGATATAGCAAAAGAAATCTTGCAACATGAAGCACAAGTCAAATAAAACATCGTGACCGCATGAGAAACATTTCACAAGTTCATGACGACATGGAAGCAGGCCTGAAGTGGCTCGAGATGAGCCATAGGTGAGTGTTGGGGGCCTGTTTGAGCATGACATTTTGGGTAAGTTTTGGAAGTCACACAGGGGTGTACCACACAAGAAGTCAACAAAGGGGTGTCAATACAAATTCACGAATACTCCGTCGCAACCTGGACCTAAATGATGAGATCCAAGGTCTTCATCTCTATTGTCCGTAAGTACGAATCTAGCCATGTGATTACAGGTGTCGAAGTCAAACATGGTAGAAACCACTTGATTACCGGTCAATGATGAAAATCGTTAACAAGAGCAAGGGAAATCACCATTGATGTCAATGACTCCCAAGGTACCCTAGTATAATCCAATGAATGTGAATAAATGTGTTGAAGTCAAACACTTGATGGAATCTTCCAATTAAGGGTCAATGATGTGAACCCACTATTGGAAGCGAAGAAACCTGCCATTGAGGCATGCAGGCTCTAAGGTACTAAATAATTTCTAAGTCTTGTTCCCGGATAATGTGTTGAAGTCAACAGGAAAATACTTGTCACAGGAGGGCCTTGATGTATCCCCCATCAATGACACAAAATATGTAACAGATTTGAAGGTAGATCAGAGCATGAAGTGATTCAGAACTGACGCAGGGAAGGCCGACATGGTAGAAAATTTATGACTGAATATGGTCGACTTGATGGAAGGCTTAGTAAAGGTTGGACTTCTCTTGAACATATGAACACCACGACAATTGTCTTGGCAACATGGACTCAAAAAGGACCCAACAAATGATCTTGTGAATGGTCAAATGAGAGATAGATGGATTACCCAACCTGAATTCAAATAATGAAGGGGTGTCATGTTCAAGAGCGACTATTACTGCCACTAATACAAATACAGAGATACATTCCTTTCCCAAATTCCCCYCCACCATTTATGGTGAGTATGTCTTTATTTTTATGCAAGCTTGAGGAGGATAACATATGCTTGTTGATGTAAGCTTATCCTTCGGACGAGTCCCTCAGAGTATGTTTAATGAACCTTAAGAAGGAGTAKTTTGGTCCCATGTAGGTCTTTTGATGTTTATTTAATGAGTCCAAAGAGAGAAAATTCGGGGGTTTTTCAATTTTAGAGCGTCTGAAAAACACTTAAAGAAAACCCTAAAAGGTCATTTTTCATAAACTAATCTGACGAGACCAAAAAAGTGATAACCTATGGCTCATCAGATGTTTTCTTCACATACTTTTATGAGCGTTAAAATAACAAGGTGGCTCGACAATCTTTTCATGTTTAGAGAGTCTGAAAAGAGCTTAAAGAGAACTCTAGGGGGTTCCTTTTTCGTATAACCTTTCATTTTTCGTATAATCTTTACGAGTCTGAAAAAGTGATAAAAGTATACTCGGTTACATTCTCATTGTTTCACGAGAATGAGAAAGAAAAAAAACTAAGCTCGAGGTTGTTCCTGAAAAACCCTAAAAAGATCTGTACATGTGACAAATGTATAAAAGAAAACCAAAAAGTGTATCCTTGTTCAACATTGCACTCCTTGACTTTTTATCTATAAAAATCAACACTTGTATAGTCATTAGGTATTTAGGGTTTAGGTAATATATATATAATAATATAAAATATAAATGACAAAAGTGAAAAAGTCAATATAAATGGGTAAAAACTTCATTTCACTATTCCATTTGTCGTTTCACCCAAAATTTGCTMTAAAACCCCCAATTTACCTCAATTTTCCACTACGGATTGTGGAGGTCACGGTTGATCAATTGACRAACGGTCTCCACAAAACAAGTAATTTTCATCTCTTTCAACTTTTCATGGATCAAAATTTTCTTTTCATTGGTTAGAAATGTCTTTTTGAGTTAAGTTTTTTAGGGTACCCATGTGCAGAGGTCATCACAGGTGCCCTATATCGGGCCCTRCGATGATCTAGAATCGTCGCATGTGGCCCTATAGATAGCCTGGGATGACTCCACACTGTACTAATGCCCTGGCCTGCGACGTGCACAATTCAAAAAGTTTTTTAAGATGTTTTTACCAATAAAAAGTCTCTAGTGAAGAAGTTAAAGCTGCTAATCTCTCTTAATGGTTCCATTGCAGGTTTTTCACGGTAAAAAATGTTGGAATGGCACGAGAGAGMACGAGACAGAATATTACTTGGTCGGGAATGACCCAGGAACGGTAATGGCCCTTCGGTAGTGTGGATTTTTAAAATTCTTCAAAATCCAGGGTATGAGGGCCCAACCGAGATTACTCGAGTACCTAGTTCACATGTGGGATGTGAATGAGCAGACATTTCATGTGGGAGCTGACATTCTTATGATAGATATCGAGGATATCTACTTCTTGATCGGGATATCTCGTCGTGGGTCCTCAGTAACACTTACCAGTAGTAGGGGAGGCGACGAGCCTATGAACCATTACATCAGTGCACATTGTGTGCTAGGTACTCAAAAGCATAGCGGTAAAGTCGCTATAAGGGATGTTCAAGACTTACATATATGGACCATCCTCTATACCATCACACGCATGGCAGGGAGTGTATCTCCCCATATGGCTCTTCAAAGCTATTTTCAGTATGCGCTGGAATGTATGGAGCCTTGAGTTTTCAACTGGTGTGAAGGGGTTCTTAAGAGTATGAAAAAATGACTGACCAAGTGCATGAGTGGTGATCTGAAACAGTTTGGATACGGTTCAATTTTGGTGTCCTTCTTCCTAGAGAGGGTCTCGGTATTACGCTTGTAGGTAGAGTGGGGTATACCTGCCCCACAGGATATGAGAATGAAGAGGTGGGTCGACCTCATGGCATGACATGTAGCTGGTCCTATCGTTAGGTATAACGATGTCTTCTTTCACTGGTTGAGGACTCAAATGCTGATGGTCGACGACTATGCATATGCTGGACTCGACTTCCAAGGAGATCTAGACTTGGCTCTTCCTGAGGGTTCCTAATGGGGGGACATAGGTAATAAAGACATTTTTTTATATGATGTTTCTATGATTTTTAATGATATAAAACGTTTTTTATGTTGTTTATCCGATGACTAATAAAATGTTCTTTGATGATGTAGATGGGGACATTATCGTCCTCTTGATTCATCCCCCATCTAGAGGCGAGAGGAGAGAGTTGACGTAGCAGGAGTAGCTGCTGCTAACTACAAGACTCCAGAGAAGAATCTAGAGGAACTCACGATGAACATCCCAGCTGCCTCTATTGATGATATCCCGAAGCATTATCAATGCCACACCGTGGGCGTGTCTGCTTCCATCGACTAACTGCTCCCTAGAGTAGCACGGGCAGTCGCATGTTATAGCGAGAAATATCATTGATGATCTATTGTATATGAAGCCATGTGCTCCACATTTTTGACATTTTGGTCTTCAGACAATTTTTTTGTAAACTTTTATCGTTATTAATATAAGGCGTCTAGCAGCTTACTTGTTTTTTCAAAATGTGTGAATGGATTTTATAAATGTCTCAAATGTCTGTCTGACACATAATTAGCCAATGCATCTGTTAATGTATTTAGACATCTAGGAATATGTTGATATTCAATGTAATCAAAATAACGTTCCAAGAGGCGAATTCGTAAATATATCCTTAACAAAGTAGGACTTCGGATAGCATAAACGTTATTCAACTGTAGTACTACTAGCTGCGAATCAAGTCACACAACAAGATGATGAATTCCAAGTGAAACAACGCTGGTCAATAATTCTATGACAACACTATATTCCACAATATTGTTAGTTGCACGACCAAGGCAAGCACCATGTAGATTAATCAATTCATTCGTAGGTGCATAGATTGCTCAAGAAACAGACACTAATTTTTGAGTACTCTGGCTAGCGCCATCAGCGAAGCCAATGTAGGGTAGCGAAGATAACGACATCTGGAAACCAAGCACCAGGCAAGGTAAACAGCTAAAGGTTGAAACCAAACAACGAAAAATAACACAAAAGTAGCACACAAAAATATGATACATTAAAATACAAGCATTCATGCAAAAATGACTTAAGCATAATACTTCTTCAAGTAAAACCCATTTTTTGGTTCACTCAAAGAAATTCCATCATAATCCACTAACTCATAGGCCCCCTTCTCTAATGCTCGTTTGACAATATAAGGACTCCACCACATAGGCTCGAATTTATCGGCCCCTAACAAATCACGATCTTGCTCATAAAGAATAACCAAATTACCTTCAGAAAAGACACGTGGTTTGATATGCTTGTCATACTGAGATTTGACATGTTTCTTCTAAGTTTCAATAACTAAGGCGACATAATGATGGTTTTCATCTAATTGCATAAGATACAAAAGACGCTCCTCTTCAGCTAAGGTGTTCGGGAGAAGTTTGACGGTTAGCTTCAAAGATGGTATCTCACATTCAATCGACAAGATAGCTTCAATACCATATACTAGTTGGAACGGTGTAAACCCCGTGGCAGACTTAACAGATGTCTGATAGGCCCATAATGCTGAGAACAACATTGTGTGCCAATGTGACTTATGGATTCCTACCATCCGTTGAAGCATATTAGTAAGGGCTTTGTTGATTGCTTCAACCTAGCCATTGGCCTATGGATAGTAAGGGGTTGAGTTTTCATGGTGAAGACCCAACTTCTCAGTAAGTTCAAACATCATAAAATTATGAAAGTGGCTACCGTGATCGGTAACGATAGCCCGAGGAATACCAAACCAAGTAATGATATGATTGAATATTAAGAGTATTATAGTTTTCACGGTGTTATCAAAGGTAGGCATCGCCTTGTCCCACTTAGTGAAATAATTCATAGCTACAATAATGTATCCATGCCCCCCGACCGAGTGAAGTTTACATGTCATGAAGTCAATGACCCATTTGGAAAATGGACCGACGAAAAATACAGGATGTAAAGGAGCGGAATGAGATCTTATCTTGTTATTATAAGTTTGGAAAGCATGGAATTTCTGGACGGCTATAATGCAATCTTTAAACAACGAAGGCCAGAAATAACCCACTCGTAAGATCTTTTGGGCAGTAACATACCTAGACATATGACCACCACATGCTCCAGAGTGACAATCATTCAAAGATTTCTCAGCTTTGTCATATGTAAGACATCGTCGAAAGATAGAATCAATCCCACGGTGGTAAAGAGTATCTCCAAGGATAATGTAATGGCGGGCTTGATATTGAATACGACGACGATCTGTACTAGAAATATCGGGCTGGAAAGTTTAGGTTTAGAGATATATGATGATATCTCTGTACCATATGTCATCAAAACTGATCATAAAGAGAGTTTCGTCAGGTAAGGAATCATCTGCCACAGTTTTTGTCTTAGTCGAGAGAAGGTCACAAATCAAATCAGCAAAAACCAAGGATTTCTTGGACTTGGCACGCTCAAGTTCCAAGTCAAACTCCTGGAGAATAATGATCCATGTTGAGTATTTTCCCCTCGACAATTGTCGTGTAAGGATGTGTTGCATAGGGTTGCATTCAAAAATAATGGTGGTTTTGCGTAATAGGATATAGTGACGAAAACGTTGGACATCTTGAACAGTTGCTAAGGCCAGTTTCTCCACACGAAGATACTTGGTATCGGTAGTGGTGAGACTCTGAATCAAATAATAGACAACATGTTGATCATGTGAATCATCCTCTTGGACCAAAACCATAGCAAAGGTAGAGTCTGAAGCTGCTAAGTATAGGAAGTAGTCTCAACTATAATCTGGGGGAAAAAGCAGTGGAGTATGGGTTAAAGCTAGTTTCAAAGCTTCAAAATATCTATTCGCAGTGTCATCCCATACAAATTTGTACCTCTTATTGAGAAGCTGAGTAAAACCCTTCATTAATTCAACATAATTTGGGATGAATCGACGTAAAAAGTTTGCCTTCCCTTGCAAACTTTGGAGCTGGCATAAAGTGGAAGGAGGAGGTAGATTCAAAATGGTCTCAACCTTCAAGGGATATACCCTAATCCCATGCCGAGACACGATGAACCCAAGGAGTCATCTAGATTCCACACAAAAGACACATTTGTGCAGATTCAAACGTATACGATAATATCAACATCCTAGGAAAATGGCCCTTAAATGTGTCGGGTGATCCAAGCGACGCATGGAATGCGTCGGGAGATCATCGAGATAGGGTTGCACAATATTCTTAATATCATGAAAAGCATAAGACATAGCACGTTGGAAATTCATGCCAACGTTATTCAATCCAATGGTAGTTTCCAATAAGCGAAGGTACTCCAAGGACAAATGAAAGTAGTTTTGTGTTGATCCGTGGGTAAAATATTAATTTGATTATAGCCGAAGGAACCATCCATTGGGGAAAAGATTTCACTTCCAGCACAGTCGTCAACGATATGGTCAACGAAAGGGGTTGGATAATTTTCCTTAGGACAAGCTTGGTTGATATCCCTATAATCAACATAGAAAGAGATCGTACCTTGTTTCTTCGTCACAAGAACAAGATTGGACACCCAATCTGTCAAAGCTACGGGATAAATGAAACCGACCTTAAGAATTTTTTCAACCTCAAGATTGATCGCAACAGCCTTGCGTGGGTGCACTAGTCGAATTCGTTTCCAAACGGGTTTAGCGCTCAGGTATGTCTTAATTTTGTGCACATCAATATCAAGATCTATTCCAGGAATTTCTTCATAACTCCAAGCGAAAAATGTCGCAGAATTCTTGGAAAAGTGTTTTATAAGGGTGGACCTCATCAGCAAAACATGAGGCATCGATATGGACATTTTCCACGACACCAGGTTTGATCAAAATGTCGAGGGGGATAGTAGGGGAGATATTACTCAAGTTCCCTTCATATAAAATGTCATGAGTAGACTCGGGAAGAAAATAAATGACAATAACAGTTGAGGGAGCGAAAATCCGTTGGTAAATCTCTATGGTCACTTGCTCTAGGAAGATGATAGAATGATTATGCCCATCGTCCCATGGATTTTCTTCCATAGACATAACCGACATGATCATCTTGTCAGTCGGAAAGATCACATGAAACGGATTAGGAGATGTATCACATAAAGAGGTAGAAGAAGAAGTTGTCTATTGAATCGCTTGGTAAGCAAGTTCTACCGGACTTAAAGGCATAGTGTTTCCATACCGAGAGCAATCACTAGGGTCAGGTACTATCCAAGGTTCGAAAGACTCAGGGGTTTCACTAACAAAMRTGGATATCATATTGATCGAGGCGATAGAAGGAGATGGAACATTGGGTGGAGCAATGGGGAAAGTGCCCATTAACGTTGAATCTTTAAGAAGACCCACACCAACATTCTCATACCCAGGAGGTGTTTTCACAATAAACGAAACATTGCTAGTACACGAATCAGAGTTAAAGAAGGTYAGCTGATCTACAGTAATGACCTTTCCTTGGTGTGGGAAACATACGACACAGAAAATGGTAGAAACAAATGCACGCATATAGTCAATCCAACTACGACCAAGTAAAAGGTTGTAAACAAGAGGTGCATTGAAGACCTCAACCTCAATAGTAACCAACTTACCTTCTAACATAATAGACAATGTGGGAAGAACACCATAAGGTTTGAACCCTATACCATTAAAATATTTAAGGGTATTGTGTGACTCGGTCAGGGAAGGAGAGCCAATGGATTTCCAACAAGCAACGAACATAACACAATTTGAGGTGCCTTCATCGATAACAGTTCGACAAATATTTTTATTTTCCACAACAACTTGGATTTGGAAAGCTAAGCTAGTTGAGGGAGCCTTGGAATGTGATCTTCCAAATCAAAGATTATCAAATTAGAATCGGTAGGATCAATTCCACCAATGGATTTTAACAGTGTCTTCCATTGAGTGGGACAACTTTGAAGGACTTTGAGGGCCGACACAGCAAAGGGTTCCTGCACAAGATCTTCTACAATATTGTAGTTTTGGGCAGCACATGCGTGAGGATTAAATGAAGACTTTCAAACAACTCCCTTGGGAGGAGGGCGAAGAACTGTATCTAGACCTGGTCGTTCGATATGAAGAGGACCATTTGGAGGTGAAGTTGGTGGAGGAATTTGAACCAACAGAGGTGGTGTATCATCCACTTTTTCCTTCGAAGGAGAATAATCTTTGGATTGAGTTGTGATATCCATGTCATTCTTTTTAGAGTCACCAGTACACATAAGAACATAAGACGTGGTAGAGGGAGAGGTTTGACCATGAATGACCAACTGTGCTTGTTGTTGAGAAGGGAAAGGTTGAGACAAGATGGCGGGGGTAGACGATTGACCGGTCCCTTGAAGGAACTTAGTGACCTTAGATCATCTTGGACAATATTTCGTGTAGTGATCATCACCACATATAAAAAAAAAGATAACAAGGTTTGCGCTTGTACTTATCATCAATAGGCGTGTTTTTAGTTTTTTCGGATTGTGGATTATTATTTTTATCTTCCTTATTCTTACCCTTCCCTTTCCTTTTATTTTGATTATTATAGGTAGGCATAGATTGAACATAATTAACGTCAACGGTTTTACTGGTGGAAGGAGTAGGAGTAGGAGTATTTTGTATAGTAGAAGAAGTATTAGGTTTGGGATTGGTGTGACTGGCTTGTTTAGACTGAGACTCAACGTGGAAAGTTCCAATCACACCATCAACAACATGTGAAGCAATTGGAGGTGTCGGGGTAGGGTTGATATAAGGACGAGGAGCATCGGAGATCAAGTCATAAAGAGTACCCGTTTGTGAATAAACGAGATCTAAATACTGAGCACAACTAATCACCTGCTCTTCAGTGACAACGCCACCCATGGCGACTTCACGGGCAATAGTACCAATGAGCAATTTGGTAAACCACTCAGCCAATAGTTGGTCAGAAAGGGAAACTTTGATTAAGCATCTTTGCCTCCTCCATTCATGAATGTGATCAGAATTGTGAGTGGAAGAGGATTGTTTGAAAGAACTCAAAATTTCAGTTATTGTCTCATAACGTATTGGTAGCTGGTAATGTGTTAAAAAGGCCATGGCTAGAGTATTAAAGTCATTAAAGAATCCTCGCGGTAACTCAATGTACCACTTAGCTGTCGAACCCATAAGAGTCCTTTGGAAAAGATGTAGTCTGATAGAGTCATCCATCAATGAGCTAGATGAACACCAAGAATGGAAAGTCATGACATGATTATTCGGGTCCTCTCCAAGACGACCATCAAATTTAAGAATATCAGATGGTAACTTGGTCGGGATGGCAGGCTAGCAAGGAGAATGCAAAATAGGATCATTCAAAATCCTAGATAGATCCGGTAAGTCCAAAGTAGCAAGGAAAGGCAACTTCCTATTCACTTGAGGAAACTGTTAGTTTTGGGGAGGTAATCCCGTAGGTATACCAGTTGGACCATAAGCAGTCTGCATATAATTTAGTCCTAACAGATTCAGCTGTGRAGGATTTGGAGCCGCATAGCCAACAAAAGTTGGTTGATTAGGGAAGCCTCATTGGAAAGTGTTATCACACTAAATTGCCTTGGGTCTTTTAGTTTGTTTTTATCTATTTTAAAGCCTTAGATTTTAATTTTTTAAATAAAATATAGTTTTTTCATCCCTTTAAGGTTATGTTTGATAGGACACCTTGGATGACTAAACTTTTGAGTCATAGTTCATGTTTTGATCATGAATTTGATTTTTGATCCTTGAACCCTTTT
Organism: Picea mariana; assembly: GCA_032191745.1. Taxonomy (NCBI): domain Eukaryota; kingdom Viridiplantae; phylum Streptophyta; class Pinopsida; order Pinales; family Pinaceae; genus Picea; species Picea mariana. The sequence goes on from JASDQU010309032.1 coordinate 107,687, forward strand.
AGATCATGGTTTTTTTTTTTTGGTCTCTTTCATGATTTTCCCCTAGGACGATACCTCCCATGATCAAGATGATGTGACACACCTCTCTCCTCACTCATGACCTTACAAGCATGCCTCATTGTCCTCGCTCACTTATCTAATCATATTTTTTAATTGGAAGCATTGCCTACTCATTAGGCAGTTCCGTAGCGCTCGTCACGTTTATCATACCGCCATCCCAAGTCATGATTGCCACGACCGATACCATATCCCTTGTTTTCAATGCCATAAGTCAGTTAACGAGCCTTCAAAAGATCTTGCAGTCATGTTCCTGGATAACGGTTTCTAATTTTGAAAACACAACAGTGTTGCGCTACGTGAATTCACCATCTCTGATCAGGCGACCACATGTCAACCAAATCTTACTACTGTGCGAGATTCCAGGGCCGAAGTTTCCTTATTTTTATCCTATGATTGCATTGAAGATATCAACAGGTGTCTACTATGCAGGTATCCACTGTTACCTCCTTTGCGTATTAATCCTCACATGAAATTTGTGATCGAGATTTTGTTTTGCTGAGTTTGCACAACAACAAAAAATTCATCTTTGTATGATAGCCTCATCTCCTCTCTTTTTCAGAACATTAAACCTCATGGCCCATATGTGAGTCAGATTTCTCTTGTCTTCCTTAGCCCTTGAAGTTGCAAGCTTTCAACTAGTCTATCCTCTGCGTATGCGTTGCACTACACAGAAAACCTATCGCTGCTTCCCCTGCCTCCTTTCATATCGAAATTAAATGTTTTACTTAGTTGTATAGGGTCATACTTGCATACTTGAAACCCCATTCAAAGTCTCCTGAGCATCACCAAACCATTACAAAGCCCTCAGTCTGAGTCATAGAGACCCCTAAATCAAAGAAGGCACATAAAGGAGGCAAGATAGTTAGGACAGAACTAGTGGACATGCTTCTTTTTAACACAGAACCCATGGAAAGAGAAGCCTTTCAAAGAGTAGGGTGCCTCTTCTTCTGTCAGAACATGTAGAGAGGCCATCTAGAGGTAGCAAGATAGTTTGCATTGTAGTTTGATGGTAAGAAAACTAAGGTTGGGGATTTGGAGTTCGAAGGGATGGAAGCCTCCATCTCAGCCGCAACATGGATCCCCATTATAGGTGAAATGTGGTTCAAAACCATGGCTTTGAGTTCAGCTTATGCAAAAGATCTTTTTAAACTTGAATATCAAACTAGTGACCTGTCTAGAAGTATGCCAAGGAGCTAATTGATTGAACAATTTGACAGACTACTGAAGATCATACAGAGATACTTTACTTGTGAATGGAGATTCAACACATTATACCAGTATCATATAAGATTGTTGCTACATTTTACTGGTAAGGTTGAGATGAATATTCCTTATTACTTGTTGAGGAGTATAGGTAAGATGTCAAACAGGATTCATGCCAAATCTAAATATGTGGATTCTAGCCTTTTCCACTCTGGATTAATCAGAATGCTAGTATCTGAGGAATTGGGAAAGAAAGATATTTCATGGGAGCATTTTGTGGTTACCTCTCATTTTAAGTTGGATTTAGCACCCACTCCTCAATCACAGAGGGCAAGTTCTTTGTTACCTACTAGTGCTACCATAGAAGGGACCAGTAGGAAGAGAAAGGGCAGAGCCCCTGTTCAAGGGTCAGAGGTTAACAAGAAGGTCATTGAAGCTAGGAGGAAGTATGTCCTTCTCCACATAGAGATTTTTTACCACCTCCTCCACCAGGGTTAGAAGAGGTGCCTCCTTCTACCAAAGCTACATCTAAGAGAGGGAAGAAGCTTCTCTTTTCCCCTTCTCCTCCAACAGTGGAAATCAAACATAAAAGACCTTTCACAAGGTCATCAATTCCTAAGGAGGATTATAGAGAGCAGTCCTTACCAAAGATCCCTATTCAAAGGAAGAAGGGGAAGAATTTTGAAAAGCCTGTAGAGGAGAAATTGGAAACCCTTGTACAAAAGAAGAAGGGGAAAGGTGCTAAAGGACATTTGGAGAAGAGAGATAAGACCTCTGAGAAAGGCGTTGAGAAGCCT
>JASDQU010309033.1:0-13113 GCA_032191745.1 Picea mariana
CCTTCAGAATCATGAAAAATAGGAAAGTTGCTGACGGGACAAAAAGCTATGGGTCAGTTAACTGAAACTCCCGGCCATGCATGGCCGAGAGTTCGTCCAAAACCCTAGCTCCTTCTAGCCTATAAAAGAAGGGGTAGGGGTACCATTTGGAAGAGGAAAATTATAGCGAAGAAACTCTGCCCAATTGCCAAGTCCATTTGTCCCAACCCTTTAGCCTTTCCTCAAGCCTAAGGAGAATTAACGCAAAGCAGTTGGAGGACAAAGAAGAGGAGGAGCCCAGGATCAGGATCAAGGAGCGGTGGCCAGTCTCGACTTCTATTGTAAGTTGATTCATTTTGAAAATAATAAAAATAATACTTTTCCCGTCCCAATGCATGAGTTATCTATGACTTGTGTAATTTATGCTTAATTTCTAACCCTCAAGTAGGAAAATAGCATGCATGCGTAGTGTTTTTGTCTTGATTGCAGGTTAACTTTGGAAGGAGCAGCGCAAGGAAGCAGGCAAAGCACAACAAAGGATCTACACCAAACATCAGTAAAAAAGGTTAGTAGTTCCTTTCCATGCATGTGTCTTGAAAGAGGGGTTCAAGTTTTGGGTGGTAGGTTAAAAGGTCATTTCTTTAAGGTCAAAATCTGCATGTAAATCAAACCCTAGTTTGCTAGTCCGTAGGGTATTATTTCCCAACAACAACTCCTATCCATATCAGTGTCGATGTGGAACCCATAAACCCATGTGCGACTAATACACCAAGAAGAACACCACCATTTAGACAACTAAATTTTGGAAGAAGGAAGACAACAGGAAGTACATCTACACAAGGAACAACAACTGGGAGAGCTAGTTCAGGAAGCATTAGTCAAGTATCTATACCGTGCGGACGTAGTAGTTCGACATTCAGGATGGAAGGACGTTATCTCACCATAAGGTTACCAGAATTCAAAGGAGAGGCGTCGGAGGACCTGGAGAAGCACCTGTCTATTTGTGAAAAGATCTGGGAAGCGAAACAAATCACAGATGAGGACATTAAACTTGCGCAGTTAGCTATCACGCTAAGAGATTGTGCACTGGATTGGTACATGAGTTTAGCTGCAAACAGTCCACCAGGGACAACCCAAACGATTGGAGATATCAAAAAGCTATTGATAAATGAATTCTAGAGTCCTAGTTCAGAGGATCAATACATGAATGAGATGATAGAGATTAGACAGAAACCAAGAGAATCTGTATGGGAGATTGACCAAATATTCAAACAATTGAAGGGAAAGCTAAAGTACGTCATGACATATATGCAACATAGGCACATGTTCGTCAATTCACTGCTACCACACTTGAAATACCCTTTGCGACAACAAAAGTTCCAGACACAGGCAGAGGCTCTATAGGCATCCCTACAACTGGAAGAGAACCAATATCAGAAGACAGATCCAACCATAGAGGAGCTGAAGGAGGATATGAAGAACTTGACATTACAGTTAAACCAGAACAAAGGTAAGGACAAAAGATAAGCCATTTGGTGTACCACATGTAGGACAGAAGGACACCATATGAACAAATGTCCAACATTCGCACAGTACATGGCAGCACGAATGCCAAACCCCTTGCCAACAAGAGGGCTATGGTGTGAGATTTGTAAGAAACAGGGGCATGATCCATATCACTGCCCAATGATGCAAAAGTACCAGACAATTTCTAAGAGCTCATATTGCAACTTTTGCAAGTCAGTAGGCCATGATGACAAAGATTGCAGAATAATGGACCTCATGAGGGAAAGAACATCAGATGCTTACAGGGTGCAGGTAGAAATGATGATCGGGCAAGCCGCACCACAATTTAACCAAGTACCGGGCCTGTATAACACTGTGCAACAGTATTATAACATTGTGCAACAACAATATAACACTACGCAACCGCAATACAATACCACACAACCACACTATAATCGCACACAATATAACCAGGCGCCTCAATATAATGCACCACGAGGAGATTGAGCTGGCTACAGAGGTGGAGGAAGAGAAAGAGGAGGCTTTGGAAGAGGCAGAGGACCAGTGGTATGCCACAACTGTAAAAAACGAGGACACTATGCAAGAGAATGTCCACTTCCACCTACGACGTGTATGTATTGTCGCACATCATATCATGACACGGAAAAATGTCCTACACTATTAGGGAAGATCCAAGAAAAGAGAAATCAGAACAATCAGAATGTTCAGTGGATTTCGAAAGAAGCAAGGGATGAAGGAAGAAACATCAACATAGTTACGTGGGGGAGGATCTAAGACATGAAACGATGCAGTAAGACAAGAGCCAACACAACACCAATGGGTGAAGAAGAATGTCGAACCAAAGAAGCAGTTTGATGTGCAGAACGAAAAGGAGATATTCAAGCAGGCCAGATAAGAATTCATGAAGCCAAACATTGCATCAACATCAATTGCACAACATAATAGGGAAGTACCAGCATACGAGATGTCTCCATCGCTGGATCACACCAAAGAAGCACAACCCCCGAGACAAGTAAGTACGATTAAGGGTTTTTTGCAATCCTGTGTTAAACTACTAAATGATCCATCATTTGTTAAAGTATTACAAAATATGCTAGAAATATGTAGCATAGAGGCATAAGGAAAGCTAGAACAGAAAATAGTTAATCACCTGCATACAAGGAGGAGAAAAAACAGAGAATTCAGATTGAACGCCAACATTGTAGATTTCAACATGGGAGATATTATATTGGATCTAGGATTCGAAGTGAATCTGCTACCCAAGAAGACATGGCAATGTATGGGAGAACCCACATTAGGATATTCACTTGTTCAGTTGAAACTAGCAAATCAACACAAAGTTCTACCAATTGGAAGACTAAAAGGAGTGACAGTAGATATGGATGGAGTACATTCTAAAGTCGATTTCGAAGTAATAGAGATAGTGGATGACACAACACCTTATCCAACATTGCTTGGCTTGGATTGGGCATTTGACAATCAGGGTATAATCAACTTAAAGACGAGGAAGATGTCATTTGAGTCAGGAGAATATAGAGTCATTGGGCCATTGGACCCATCAGAAGAGGAAAGGTTTGTAGAACCTACTTGCTTGAACCTCGAGGAAATTAACCAGTTGTACATAACAACAGTGCGAGAAGAAGATTATGTGAACCCAACTACATATGGGGTACTCAGTTGGAGAAGCATCACCTCATTCACGTCAGACTCAGACACGGGCTTAGAAAATTGGTAGCAGAGGTTACACGAAGTCTCTACAAGAAGATGCGCAAGAATAGACCGCGTAGTAATATGGGTAGGTACGAAGATAAGGGAACCTCCCAACTTCTATGGGGTGAATGACTTAGAAGCATTCTTAACACGATACAAAGATGAACTGTTAGAAAATCAAAGGCTCTTATCCCTAGATATAACACTTAAGGAAACACCTGAAAGATGGTAGGGTGCGCACAAAGAAATAGTTAAGGACTCGTACCAATGTAAGCCGTTACTGCACATTAGGTTTGGTGCAAAACAAGGAAGCAACCAACTGCAGAAATATGACAGACAGAGGGCACCAACAGAAAACTTGGAGAAGTGCAGGACATTATGGAGGATGACACCACCAAAGGAATGGCCTCACCATTTTGTTCACACATTAGAAGGGATTCCATCAAACTGGTATACAGACCAGGAATTGCGCAGAGGAACTACAAACTGGACAGTATTACAACATAACTTTATAGTCACTTTCTCATTTGAGCATGAGAACCCCAATGTAGGCTCAACACTTAAACAAATCAGAGGGGTGATATTCATTAAAGAATCGAAAGTTGAACTCATGACAGAAGAACAACAACAAAACATACATACAGTAAAAGAACTAATGTCATGCTACCATGTGCAAAAAGAACCACTAGATGAAGATGGCTCGCAAAACATTCAGATCACGAAAGTTGAAGGCAAAAGAGAAATGGAAGGTCCACCTCTGGAATCAAAAGTATTTGTTGTGCCAATCAAGGTAAAGAAAGTCAATATTGGGACACTTGAGAACCCCAAAATGGCTAGCATTGGAGACTATTGGGATGAGCAAACATCGAAAAGCATAACAGAGTTACTACGCGAGTACAACAACCTATTCCCAACAATGTTCATAGAAATGAAAGGCATAGTAGGAGAGCTCGATGAAATGAAGATACTTCTCAGATTTGAGGCAAGACTGATCAGACAAAGACCATACATACTAAACCCTATATATAAGCATAAAGTCAAAGTCAAAATTGATAAGATGTCGGAGGCTGGAATCATAGAACCTGTAGAGGAATTTTAATTGGTAATCCCTATGGTAGTTTAGGAGAAAAAATAGGGAGGGATAAGGATATGTGTTGACCTGAGGAATTTGAATGACGCGTGCTTACATGACTTGTTCCCTTCTCCTTTCATAGATGAGGTGTTGGAGAACATAGGAGGACATGAAGCTTATTCATTTACTGATGGATTCATAGGCTACCATCAGATCAAGGTAGCTCAAGAAGATAGGTACAAGACCACTTTTGCCACAGAATGGGGATCCTACCAATACACAGTCATGCCATTTGGACTGAAGAATGCACCAACAATATTTTCCAAAGTAGTCATAGCTGCATTCAAAGAATTCATCCACCAGTTTCTAGAGGTATATCTAGATGATTGGACAGTCTATAGTCTGTTGAAAGTCCATGTAGAGGTGTTGAGATTGATGTTAGAAAGATGCAAGCAATGTCAGATATCGTTAAACATCAAGAAGTGCATCTTTGGAACACCCTTTGGGATATTATTGGGCCATATAGTATGCAAACAAGGCTTGCTAGTAGATCATGCTAAGATTGCAGTAATTGTTAATCTACCACCACCAAAATCAGTACGTTAGTTAAGAGAAACATTACGACACACATGATACTACAGGAAATTTATAAAAGGGTATGCGTAGATCACTGCGCCAATGGAAAAATTCTTAAGAAAAGACAACAAGTTTCAGTGGAATGAGGATTGTCAACAATGACTAGACACCCTGAAAGAGAAGATGGTAACCACACCAATTCTGGTATTCCTAGATTGGGAAAAGTCATTCCATGTGCATGTAGATGCATCATCCATAGCACTTGGAGCTATTCTAGTGTAGCCAAGAGTAGGAGAATTATACCATCCTATAGCATTCGCTAGCAGAAAAATGTCAGAATCGGAGCAGAATTACAATACCGCATAGAGAGAAGGCTTAGTTATGGTCTATGTGCTTCAAAAGTTCAGACATTATTTGTTGGGAAAACGTTTAAGATGTTTATAGACCATTCAACTTTCAAATACCTCGTCAACAAGCCAATGTTGGGGGAGAGAATTTGTAGATGGTTATTGTTGTTCCAGGAATTTGACTTCGAAGTGATAGTCAAACCAAGGAAGTTGAATGCAGGACCTGATCACCTGTCAAGGATCACTAATGAAGAGGAACATATGAATCTAGAGGACAAATATTTTGCAGACATCATTCAATACTTGAGTACAAGGATTGTGCCACAACAATTCAACATTGCGCAGAAGAAAAATCTGGTAGTTAGGGTTGCAGACTATCAATTAATTGCAGGACATTTGTACAAGATGGGTGCAGAAAACATCTTGAGAAGATGTGTACTAGAGCATGAAATACCTAGGATATTAGCAGAATCCCATGAGGGAATAGTAGGAGAACATTATGCAGAAAAAGCTACCGTGCAGAAGGTATTGCGCGTAGGACTATAGTGGCCGACTGTCACAGAGACTCAAAGGACTACTGCTAAAGATGTGATGTATGTCAGAGGGTTGGTAAACTGAATAGAAGGGACGAGATGCCCCTGAAACCACAAGTAACATTGCAGGTATTAGAAAAATGGGCAATAGATTTTATGGGACCAATTAACCCACTAGCAAAAACGTATGGAGCGAGGTACATTATTACTGTGACATAGTACTTAACAAGATGGGCAAAAGCAACACCAATAAAATATTGCAGCGTAGAGACAACAACACACTTCTTATTTGAGCAAGTGATCACTAGATTTGGATGCCCAAGGATTTTGACGAGTGACCAAGGCACTCACTTCATTAACAACAGTATTAAGGCGATGACTGAGGAGTTTGAAGTTTATCATCAAAAGAGTACACCATATCACCCGCAAACAAATGGAACAGTGGAAGCCTTTAATAAGATCCTTGAGAATGCACTGACAAAGATCTGCAATGTCAATAAGGATGATTCGGACTTGAAGATACCATTAGTATTGTGGGCATATAGGACCACATGCAAAAAATTGACAGGGTAAACACCATTCTGATTGGTGTATGGACAAGAAGAATTGGTGCCATTAGAATTTTTGGTACCTAGTCTGCGTGTAGCAACAATTACCAACATGACAGAGCGAGGCTTAGTACAGAAAAGGCTAAGTCAGTTGATGATCATGGAGGAAGATATGATTCTAGCAGGGTTTCACCGAGAAGTACAGAAAGCAAGGGACAAAAGCTTGGAATGATAGACATATTAGGCGGAAAAATTTCAAGGAGGGAGACCTAGTCTTGGTGTATGATAACAAATCTCTTCAACACCTAGGAAAACTCAAAATGCATTGGTTGGGTCCATATGAAGTACAAACTGTCACAGATGGGGGAGTTGTACAGTTAAAGGACTTGAGAGGAACATAACTCTGAGGGATGATCAATGGGAGTTGACTAAAACTGTATAGGGATAGTCGACCTCCTAACACTGAAAAAAAAAGGACTGTGCGCAACGACAGAGGGGTTATCACGCCAGACATCAAAAGGCAACAACTATTGAAAAAGACATAGTGCATCGAAAAGAGAATGTTCATGCGCACTCGAAAATGTTAGCACGACGGAGAAAGGACTAATGGTTAAAAAAAGGTGAAAATATCGGGTACGACAAATAGGCACCAACTGACGGTGTCTATCAAAATTGACTGTCAAGACAGATTGACGGGATGCCGCATTAATTGCGCCAACAAGCGATGTCAAGGGAATTCAATGGCAAGTATGTGAGAAGCGCCAGTTCAGTCAAAATGCAACTTGGGTAACATCTTCGAGAAGTTTCACATGACCCCTATATAAGGCAAGCACGCGGGTAGCGGAAGGGTTATTGTGAAATTGAGAGAAGCACAAAGCGACAAAGTATATGGAGCTGAGAGTGAGTTTGTAGGAGTTATAGAGCAAACCAAACTCAAGGGAGACCAATTTTCCCACCATGGCACCACCCAAGCTAGGAGCACCGGGCCAGGCCTGCGGACGACGTCGAAGCAACCTCAGAGCACCTCAATAACCATAGGGAAGCGAAAAACAACCACCTCGACCTACAAAATTCGCCAACTTGGATGAAATCTCATCGCCCAATATGGAACTAGGGAGCCCCACACCAGTGGTGGAGGAAACCCAACAAACAACAGCAGTGAGCATGGATATCGATATGTCAAAAGTGGGACACAACCAACAGGCCAAGGATACAGGAAATTTTCCACGCCCTAAAAACCCTGAAGAAGCCCTGAGGGTTACTGGGACGGTCCCGAATCAGACAGAAACAATCGCGTCAGAAAGATCACACACAACAACACTGAAACAACCACAAGGGGGCATAGTAGAAGATGTCATTGGCCAAGCAGATGCATATACAAAGGAGAGAACAATGGAGGCTGGAACCTCGAGTCAACCACCACACCAGAAGGGAAAGAAACCAATAGCAAGACCACCGCGCAGGCAGGCTGTAACAACCATAGTTTTATCGTGCATTCCAGAAGGGGTGCATGTTGTGGCTAACCTGTTAGGCCACGTGGAAAAACTACAATACTCGAATCACGATGTGACCGACATGAATAAGTTTTCGAAGTTTGCAAAGCAATTTTACCTGGATACCGTTGGTTTAGGACACTTTGAGGAACCAATCAACCAATCGAAGCAGTGGGCAACCGGACTGGCCAACACCGGGATTATAAGTTTGTTGGAGATCCCGCACTTTGGAAGGGGCCATGACGTAAACAACTACGTCAAGCAGCTGATGGCAGTTACCCATGGAGGATACCTATGGGTGGAAGAGTTGGTCTCGATAGACGTAGAGCTCATTGTGTATATTACAGGGATGCCATCTCGGGGGGAGACACTCGCGCAGTTCCTTGATGACAAAACCAAGGAGAAGGCACTGGCCGAGGAAATGAAGAAGATGTATGGCACAGAAAGAGGGTTGCACAGAATCATCATTAAGCGCATCAATGATGCAACAACTAGGCTGGACACAAAATTCATGGCATGCAAGTTGCTCAAGAAATGTCGCAAGGAGTAAGTCCTTGCTAGGGTCGCCGCAGCTGCAACACAGAGAGCGGAGGGCACTATACTTAGCTCGGTCCCGTACTTGTTGAATTTGTTCCTTGAAGACCGCAAGGACGCGCAGGACCTCGGGACAAAGTTCCACTACTCTTGGCTACTCATCTTGATCGCCTTAGTCGGATGGAGGTAGCCTAAATATACATACTTTTGATAGTGATCCACTCATTGCCATGCAACATGATACCTATCATTGGGGAACACTTCAGACCCCAGAAACAAAAGTGCAAATGCAGGCATGTTCGTAGGACATTACAACAGCCTGCATGAAAGCATTGCCAACACTTGGCGGGTTACACCAGAAGTGGTCGTGCAATATCAGGGCATAACCAACTTTAAAGAGACCAGGTATGCAGTATGGATCCAAGCACGAAAGGATCCCGAGAAGGAGTAGCTACAACTACGGTACTACGTCAAAGAGGAGGAGGTAGAAATGGCCATCAAGGATTGGCAAGATGACTAGAGAGTTCTAGTCCTGAATCAAGAGATGTCCAGGGATAAAGAGGTTGATGCAGGGCAAGAACAAACACCTCTAGGAGACAAAACAACGCCCAAGAAGGCAAAGCTAGGTCAGAAGATGACGCAACAGAAGAAAGGGGGTGTGCCAAAGAAAGGTACCCAGACGGGGAAGAAGAACAATACCCAGGCGCTGCAAGAACAAGAAAAATAGACGGAGACAACACAGGGGACCACATCAAGTGCTACTCAACAAGAGTCAGGCCAACCCAAGAGGCCAATCATACATAGGAGGGATGCACGCAAGAAAGCTAAGGCGCACAAAACACCACTAGAATATACATTCACTGAGGACAATGTGGACCTCATAGCCCAAATGGTCCAGGACCGAACAACAGAGGATTTTGATGAAGCCTTGCACCAAATGGATAGGATCTAGGAGGAGTTGGTCGACATGAAACAACTCCTAGAGCAGATCATAAAAACGCAGAGGGCGGGCAGAGGAATAGAATCAATCCCTATAGCATCATAGGTAGGAGCCAAGGCTGGGTCAAGCGAGCAAGATACGATCTAGACGATATCACAAGAGAGCTCGAATTTTCACGTTACACCCAGCATGTTGCGCATGGATGAAATTGTAGGCCATACACCATTGAAAGATCTGGCACAAATATAGTTGGTAATGGGGCAGATACCAACTAAGGCATTATATAAATTGCAAGTCGGCGCCGCGCAGGAGGTACAGTCGCGCACATGCACAGACACAGTAGAACTCCAGTAGGTGAAGAACAACAGAGAAGAGTTGGAGTTGGTGCTCGAGCAGGTCAAGCTCAATACCAAGGATGAGAAAGATCGCGTGGATAGGATCAAGCAGGGATTGGCTGTAGCCTATGAAAGAATTCCAAAGAGAGCGAAAACAACAAACCCCATGATGACTCATAAAATTGATCAGATTGTGCAAACAATCAATCAATATAGTCAAGAGATCGAGAACCTCCGGGAACAACTCATCCCACCCACTCCCTGGAGGTAAATGAGCAGAGGAAGCAGGAAGCAGTAGAGCAGATGGAGGAAATAGAACGACAATTCAATGCAACTGTCGACTTGTTTGATAAAGAAACACAACTATTGACAAAGTTGGAGGAGGATCAACAAGTCCAACAGTGGGACCAGAAAGAGGAGAGGATAAGCGCAGCTATCTAGGACCTCAAGTAGAGGTAGAAGATGATGCAGATCATTAAGCGCCTCAAAGGAGTACAGGATATGAAGAAGTTGCAAGCAGAACTCATAGTCGCATAGACACAGAAGAAGGAGCGACAAGATCAAATGGAACCTAATCAAGAGCTAGCATTGGAGGTCATTATGAAGGCAAAGGAGGCAAAGAAGAACATGGAACAAACTCAGGCAGAGTGCGCAGAGATGATCATTGAGGAGATTACATCGCAAGTATTGGATGCACTCAAAGAAAAGACTGCATAGGCTCAAACACAAGCAAAGGAACTCATAGAGAAGTTACAAACTCTCGCAGGAGTTATTGAAGAGGTGCATAAAGTTTAGGTGGCTCGGGATGAGCCACATGTGAGTGTTGGGGGGTTGTTGGATGCAAGTGTAGCCAGGAGAAAAGACTATTTTTGGGAAGAAAAACATGAAAGGAGAAAATGACAGCTTGAAGGAAAAGCAACACGTGTAAGGGAAGCAGGTGAGGCGTACATGCAAGGAAGACCTAATGACACTAGGGTTAGGGTTTTTGTAATGTATTGTAATGGCTTATGAGCCAAGAATATAAATAGGTAGTACTTAGAGGAAGAGGGGATATGGGAGAGATATAGGGGGGAGTCAATCAAGGACGAGAGAGTTGTAAGAACTATACGAGTCAGTAGCTGGTGAGATAGGGAAGTGGTGAGAGACTCGATCCCGAGGGTTAGATCGCAGGTTCAGGAGCCTGGTGCGATCTAGTCGGCCTCACAGGGATCGAGGATCCTGTTGAGAGAGTAAGATCTAAGATTGTAAACACGTGTGACATGACATGTTACTTAACCATAATTAAGAGCCAGGGAGCCAGATCTTTGTGGATGTAGCCCAGGAGGGGGTGAACCACGGTAACACCACTTTTACGTGAATGAATGTATGCATCTTTATTTTTGTTTAATGGTGAATGCTAGATGAATGAATTAACTAGTTAGATTTGGTATTTCACATGCATGAATAGAATGACGATTATAATCAGATGTTGGACTAAATAAATAAAGATTACAAGATACAACCGCAGATCTCCACTCATTCCCAGGTTGCAAACACCTGAGTATTGTAACCACCCATAGATCTATCTTGGGTGAGACTATGCAGTACACTTTGTGTGTTGCGTTGCCTTTTGGTCTACCATAGGGGTCGATAGTTTTAGAGGGATTTTGTTGGGAGCTTATCGAATATGAACTAGGGTAAATTTATGATAGTAAGGTAGGATCAGAATAACCCATAAATAATCCTAAATAGAAACGACAAAGATCAACAAATGGTTAAAGCCAACAACCCCCAACACCTCTCTTTCTTTGCAGCACGATCCCATAGTTTCCTAGAAATGTACAACATATGGATTAAATGTCTCTACTAACTCTAGAGAGCTTGTATTTTAGAAGCCCCTCCCACTCCCCTGATGTTCAATGTCAATATAATCATGATTTAGTCCTTGCAAGGGATTTTTGATCTCTAAGCGCCCTGGGACCATCATAAACCTCCTCCTTTTCCATCAAAATCTTTCTTCTCTGCTTCTTTTTAAAGTTTTGAGTTTTAATCGGGGGAAACTCCTTAGCTAAACCACCTTTAGTTGTTCCCTTATTAATTAGGATAAAATCCTTAGTTCTTTCAAACTCACACTCTTTATTTAAAATCCCTTTAGCTTCTTCCAACCCTTGCCCTGAATATGTCGGGATATGATTTTTCTTTAAAAATTCTTTATAGGTAGGAGCAAGAGATTCAATTATCAGCGATAAAAAGATTACTACCCTCCAAAGTGGAGTTAATTGGATCTCTCGACCCCTCTTTTTCAGTATAAAGAAACAACTCGATAGACGCCAGATTAAACCTTAATCCCTCTTCAGAAAAAATTGTCGTCTCCAAGACATAGTTTGGCATCAAAATCCAAATCTTCCAACCTAGTCTCCTTCAACTCAGACCCAACATCCAAAGAAGAACCTAGATCTTTAAAATAAAAAGGATTTTCAGAATAATTTCCTTCATTGACATTCTCCTTTTTAATACTCATTAACAGGTTATTACTTTCACCCGCTTGAGGATCATTCAAAGAAGAGTTCAACAGATATTGACTAATTCTTCCTTTTTCCTCCATTGAAAAAGAATGATACAAAAAAGGAGAATTAAGTTTTAACTTACCAATGAGTTGGTTTCCTTCAATTGAAAAATCCACATCTTCTTCCACTACCTCCGAAGACTCTTCCGTGTGGCCTTCCTCATAAGCATCATATTCCATCTCTTCTTCTAACTAAACAAAACTAGGACAATTCCTCTTCAAATACCTTGTGTTTCGGCAACTAGAGCATCTGAAAGGAATTCCCTAATATTCTAACCTTGGACAGTACTTCCTTCCCCTCCACTCTATTTCTACTTCTGCTAGAATCCCCTTATGGACATTGATTTCAATCAACACCATTCCTATTCTTTTGTCCTTCCATTGAAAGTGCTTCTTATCTATGCAAAAAAACTTTCCTATGAAGTTCCCAACCTCTTCAAAGGTTTTGCAGTTCCAAAATTCAATCGAAAATCCCAGGAGGAGAACCCAAATGTGCCTGAATATGATTGTATATTTCAAAGGGTTAAAATTTGGATCCCATCTTTGCAGCATGACACTACCTTTCCCATGCCACTGTTGACGGGCGAAAATGAACGCTCGTCAACTGGAAGAGTGGATCCGGTCCGGGGTTGTCTAAATAACCCAAGCCGTTTGGGATAACCCACCTTGACGGGTTTAGCGGCTCCGTTGGCCGATCTAAGTCCTAGAAAAACAAAAGGAAACTACTCTAAAGGAACTAATCTAAGTGAAAATAACAATTAAAACAAACTAATAAACAAATCTGAACTAATAATATATACAATTTACTATCTAACACTATAATAATTCTATGAAATTTTACATTCAACTATCAACAGAATTAAATCTTAATCACAGATGTACAATATTTACAAATTACAGATTTAAATGAAAACCTGCAAAAATCGTTTGTAAATTGTCCTAAAACAACGAAACTATAATTTTATGAAAAGAAA
>JASDQU010309033.1:13368-34812 GCA_032191745.1 Picea mariana
CTTTCCAATTTGTCCCGTGTAAAGAATCTAGTTCAGCTGTTCGATGGGAGGAAACCCGCACTAGATCCTCTGCAAGCCTCTAGTAAACAGTAAGCAGCAGTGCTCTTTTGAATATCGATAACAGAACAAACAAGACATAAAAAATTACAGCAATCTTATAATTTACAAATCATCACATTTAGATAAATCTGTGTGCAAGGATTTGTACAAAACGATTCAATTAACGAAGAAGAGAAATCTATGATTCATTAACTGAAACAAAGTAATTGTTGTACTTTTAAAATAGGAGAGATCATATATGGATAACACATAAACCAAGTCACATCAACCTGCAATAAATTACGATAGCTAAAGTAGTCTATAATCGACTGCAAACTGATATGAATAAAATCTGAAACAAAAGTTTGATATATTGAAAGCGAACGCTGTTACAAGACATAAACTTTCATCCCAGTTTGTATCAAAAATCCATAATCCGGTTCTCTCCACCGTGAAGATGATGGTATTACAAAAAATTGACAAGTATTTAAAGACTTCCCATAGGGTAAAACACCCCTGTGGGAATTATAAAAACAGTTTACACAAATCTGGGGATAATATCCCAAGTTTCTAACTCAAGCTAACAACCTAAAACAAAACCATATCCAAAGCATCTCCTAAACTGCTACAACATGCCCAATTGATCATTGTAATTCGTATGCACCTGAAAGAGGACAATAATAGACAATATTAGAGGATATTTTATTGATAAAATTGACAAAAATCTAATTTTAAGACTAATTACAGAATCTTGCGATTCTGTAGCTGGTCTAATTTGAGCATAGAATCGCTTCAAAACTAATTCAAATCTTAAAGAATTATATTCGACTTATTTAACCAAATCTTTAATCACTAATTCCAAACAGAGCGAATCAAACCAAAACTTGTATGCAAATCAAAACAAATGAAATCGTAATTGAATTAATTAATCGATAACAGGTATGTGGGATTTGTCAAACGTTTGTTATTGCCAACTGAGAGCAGACATAATCGATTGACAGTTGGGGAACCAATGAAATCATCACTTGAATCAATTTCAAAACGAACTATTAGCTGAGTTTTTGATACGAATTCAATAGAGACAAAATATGTCGATCTGAGCTTGACAAAATCTTTTATGAAAATCAAAACCAACAGAGCAGCATCAGATCTATTTTCTATACCAATCCAACTCATACAAGCAATCGTGCTAACTCAAGACACACAACAATCGTTTGCAAATCAAATAAAAAAGGAACGAATCGAAACAGTTTGGAGACGACATAATCGTTATGTAAAATCATATCAATCAACACAACTCCATGATTTTAGCAAATAGATCTTTTGCACAGGTTGAATGTAATCAAAATTTAAACGAGAAAATTGATTCAATAGAAAATAGAGTCGTTTCTGGTAGATCGAGGTCAACATGGTTGTTTTGAGTTAAACGAAACTAATCGAGATCAAACCCAATCGACTATCTAAATCAGACAAACATAATTGATTCAAAAACAAGCCAAACAGAATGAAAAACCAATCAATTGCTTATACTAAGCTGGGCACGACAAAATCGTGTAACCAAATCATATCTACATTTAATTTTAGCAAAATGAATCTACTGTACATAATCCACAACATAACCGTTTTTGATGATCAAACTACGACATAATCATTTCGAATGTATTAAAATGAATGGAGCCAATCGAAATCAAAAGCCAATCCGTTATATTAATTCAAACAAACTTACAAAGAAAAATTCATATTGAAATTCATACCCGGACAATCAGAAAACAACTCGGTCATGATAGTTTGGAATTGATAAAGGTTGTTGTCGCTTCGACATTCCTGAAGACAATCGAACCGGTGGTTTTTTGTTTCTTTTCACTGGCTTGTAACCTATGGTTCTCCTTCGCCAGCACTGTCACCTGTTCTTCTAATGCTTTGATCTTTGATGCAACAGGGGAACGTCGATGTAATAACGCTCTAGCCAAGCGTTACATTGGATACATGATGGTTGCTCGGGCTTTGATAACACAGGCGAGGGTTTGTTTAAGCCAACAGGGGTTTCATTGTGCAACTTGATTCTCGAGTAATTTGGGTCGTTTTTAAGGCACGGGGGTAAGTTAGAGACAAAGTCATAGGGTTTCGTAGAGCACAGGCCATGAGAATAGGGGTACTCTTCAGCTAGGAAATGCTCGATATCGGAGTCCGAGTCCTCGCTCAACACTATGGGCTTTTGGTCGATGTTTTGTTTAGGTTTGTTCTGGGAAAGTCTCGATATCAATCGAACATTCTTCTTCCCTTTACTGTTGACAGTAGGATTACCCTTGACTTTCTTACTCATAGGCTTCTTGACGGCCTCAGTCCTGTCTTTTGTACATGGGTTGGTTATGATGTCGGGTAGGTCGATGTCAGGGCAAACCGAGGGTGTGGCAAGGGGTAAAAGGATATGGAAAGGCATAGGTGGTCCGACCATAGTCTCACTGACCACAACCTTGTCGATTTGAACATACCCCGTATTAGCAAAGCCATTTCTGGATAGAAAGGATTGCCAATTATCGCCATGAAGGCTCAAATGGTGGACGACGATGAGCTTAATCAAGCCGTGATGAAAAAGGTTGCTATCAGCCTTCTCTCACTTGAATCTCTCAGACATCTTGTAAAGACTATGCAAGAAGTAATGTGGCATGTTCAAAGGATAGCCCATGAAATTCATCAACAACCGGAGGTGATACAGAAAAACCAAGCCATACCGACTTTCACAGGTCACAAATTGTTTCACAATTACCAGAAGATCGTGCCACCGGGGTTTGAGGGTAGAAATAGGCATACCTTTATCACAGGATGCAACCTTTCGTGATACGAATGACAAAGGCCACGACACCTCGTCGACTTTGGAGTTTTTGAACCACCTTTCCCCTGTGGCTTCCAGTCCTGTAGCAGAGCTTATGACTTTTTCATTGAGTTTCAGCTGTATGTCTCCGACTTTAGCTCGACAACTGTCAAAGGTGAGGGCAAATTGTTGGGCAACACAAAGGTTGAACCCCTCGAACCTCTGTATAAACACCAGCCAACCACTGTTTTCCAAATCCTTATGGGCATTATCGAATAACAACAAAGCTTGGCTACCATTCCGCTCTATGCGCACCACCGGTGCCATAGACAGGAGCACATGGTGAGCAGGGTGAGTGGGTAAGGGTTTGAACAGAGTATACACAGGGTCGATAGCTCACAGGCTCGCCCAAAAACTAGCAAAGGTGAAGCGGGATAAGGGGAAAGCATTAATGACAGAACGTGCGAAGGTGGTGGAGCTATTTCGGCCCATGCAAAACAGTCATATCCCAGAGTACAACCGCCAGCGCATACAACGATTCAACCCACTATTGCATAGGTTAAAAACTATGCCATTTAAACAAGTAATAAAATCTATGATACGTGGACCAAACATTTGCGCGAGCAATAGTCATAGTTTTAAAACCAAAGCAATAATTCAAAATCACACCAAGGGTTCGATTATATGAACTATGTGTTGTATGAAATGATTTATACCAAGGGTCTAACTACAACACCAATGTGTTCTCATGAAACCAATGTGTCAAGGGAATCGATCAAAGAACATATAAATCAAATCACCAATGCATCACAAACTCGATCGAAAGAATATCATCACAGTCTTGTAAAACGAAGTCATATTAACAAATAAAGAATGCGAAATGAATAAGGATCTTGGAGTCTTGTCAATTGTATAACGATAAATAAATTGGAAACGCAATGAGCATATAAACAAGAGCGATCATAACAATCTAGTGACGTTTTTAATATGACTTTGAAATCAAAGTTTTCACGCTTACAGTCGTGAAAACAAGAACAAGGTGAAGTGGGCAAACGCATGTAAAACAATAGTGTCGTCTTACTCGAAGGTTGCGACGAAAATCAAAGTTTGCGAAACTCTAGTGTAGGCAGCTTATAAGGACAGTATAAAAATGCGAATTGGCTGCCAACAATGGCGACACACTGGTAGAAGCAGTTATCTCTGCCAAAAGAACAAATTCAGATTAGGATAATGAGAAAAATTCTGATTCAAAAATAACAACCAGAAAATCGTGTAAACATCATCATTAACCAAATATTCATACAGTGTTTAAAGGATGAAAACTAACAACAGTCTTAAGACAAGCGAGCCACGATATTAAAGATAAAATCCCCAATACTGTTGACAGAGCCACTGCTGCCAGCAGGCGTCCATAGCCTCGACAGGGTTGCCATTTAACCCACTCTGATATCTGTATCCTGCCCAGAAATTCCAGATCAGAATAAAGGACATTGTAAGGTCAAGAGGTTTCATATTTATGAATTTTCATATACCCGACATTGCTTCGCTGCCAGCGGGCCTGTTCAGCTCCACGACGAAGTTGTCTTGGCGTCATGCATGCATTTACCCGCTGCTAACATACCTGTTCAGCATCCCGATGGGTTTACAAGCACTTCCCACAGCTCTTTTGATGATTTATTTTGTTTTTCAATGATATATAGTCGAGTGGGGTGACGCTGAAAATTACGATATTTTAACATATTTTTTACAGACCTCGACAGAATTTTTTAGAACTGTCCTTTATTAAGATCCAACAATGGTTTATTTACAGAACCAACTTTCTAGGCAGGGAGACATCTTTTGAGTCATTCCCTTAAGGAATAGGGACAACGTAAAAAGATAATAGATGATCATGACATGCTTTACTTAGAGATCGAAATCAGTTAACTTCTTTCAAACAACAAACTTTTGCCAATCACAGATGTAAATTTTGAAAGTATATAATTGATGTTTATACAATTTTTCAGCAGTCATTTCAGTGAAGGAATTTTCTGTTTTCTTTGTCCGAATAACTCAGTATACAGGTATGTGTATTTCCAAAGACACAAACTGATAAGCGCAAAGGAGAAATCAAAACCAAAACAACAAAAGAAAAGCAAACAAAAGCAAAATATGTACATAATATACAAAGAGTTGTAATCAAGCGAAATATCTTTTCAAAGCTTGGCCATTCACCGGATAGGTGTCAGGCTGCCCTTCTAGATTCTGCAATCAGAAAGAGCTGGGACCCAACTTCTCAGCAACTAAAAACGGTCCAAGCCATAAGTTTTGAAATTTCGTGTGCTCTCCCTTTCCCTCATGTGGTTTGTCCCATTTTAGGACGAGATCACCCACTTCGAAATTCCCATGAGAGGCAGAATTAGAATCGAACCAGCTTTTAACCAATAGTTGATGCTGATCTAACTTACGTTTAGCTTGGGCTCTTACCTCTTTTAGCTTCATTAAAGCGTTAATTCAGTTTTCCAAAGGGGGACAATCTTCTTCTTGTATTTTCTGTGATAATTGTAGTGAAGGAAGAAGAATGTGTGGTGGTAGAATTGCTTCTCTGCCATAAACGAGAAAAAATGGAGAGTTACCTACAACAGTTTTTGGTTTTACCCTATCAGCCCAAAGCGCGTTTAATAGTGCATTGTGCCAGTTTTTGTGATTTTCAGCCACCGTTCTCTTGATGATTTTAATCAAGTTCTTATTTGTTGACTCTGCCAATCCGTTGCCCTGGGGGTAATAGCTAGCTGAATACTTCAATTTAATTCATTTTTCCAAAGCAAACTCGCTCATCTCAAGAGAGGAAAAGTAAGAAGCGTTATCGAATACTAAACAGTCAGGGATACCAAAACGAGTAATAATATTCGAATTTAAAAAGACAATTACCTGACTGGTGTTGATAGTTCTTAATGCGGCAGCTTCAGATCACCAGGTAAAGTAATCTGTGGCTGTTATGATAAACTTATGTTGTTGTGAGGATGGTGGGTTGATTGGACCTATAATATCAAGGCCCCACTGCTGAAAAGGAGAGTATACCGAAACGAGATGCAAAGGAAATGCTGGTTTCTGTAACCGCCCTGATGCTTTCTGACAAATAGTACACTTACGACATAAGGCATGGGCTTCTCTAAAAAGTGTGGGCCAGTAATACCCGGCTCTCAAAATCTTATGGGTAGTGGTGTCACCACCAAAATGAACACCAGCTTCTCCTGCATGCAATTCTAGCAAGACTTTTTCTACTTCGTCCTTCTCAAGACAGCGCATCAGTACGCCATCAAAATTTTGACGAAATAGAACACCATTAACCAAATGAAAGGAGGCAGACTTTAATCTTAACGCTCTTCTTTTACTGGTATACAGGTAACGGGGGGTTGACCCATGTTCAAGACATAATTTTATATCGTCATACCACAGACTAAAAGAGTTTTGTGCGCAACAAATTGCATTTTGATCGCGTTGTCCTAGATTTGACATATCGCTTTCTTCTTGCTATCCTACTGCTGAATCAACAACTAACTTGCATAACCCTTGGCCTCTCACTATTTGAGCTAGGTTAATTTCTATGTCGTATTCCTGCAAGGAAGTGACCCAGTTAGCCCTCTTTTCTCCTAGCTCTCTCTGCACTAACAGGTTCCCGACGGCTGGGTACGGGACAATCAATTTCGTCCTAGATTTCAACAGATAAGACCGGAAGTGCTTGACTGCTTTGAAAACAACGTAGGCTTGCTGATCTACTGCTGGGTAATTAAGTTCAGCGCCTTAGAAATTAGAGCTCATAAAGGCAATGGGTACTTCATTGTTTTCAGTGTTTTTTTGAGTTAGGACTGCAGCATAGGAACGGTCAGAAGCAAAAGTGTAGAGTGTAAAGTCTTGAGAAAAGTCAGGGCTCATGAGAGAAGGAGCATCTATTATGGCCTTTTTTATTGCATTAAAAGCTTGATTTTTTAAGGGTCCCCAGTGATATTGGGCATCTTTCTTAATTAAATTTTGTAAAGGCCTGACCATTTCGAAGAAACTAGGGACGAATCTCCTCACAAAGTTTATCTGGCCTAAGAAAGACTGCATAGACTTTTTGGAAGTAGGATGGGGAAGTTTCGAGATGACTTGAGTCCTTTCGGGGTCGATAATCATCCCTTTGCTTGACACAATAAATCCTAAGAGTTTACCCTGTTCTACTGCAAAGATGGATTTTTTTGGATTCAAGGAAATGCCGTATTTACGACATCGCTGTAGAACGACTCGTAAATGAGCTAGATGATCGGTTTTGTTTCTGGAAAATACAGTAACATCATCTAAGTAAACTATGACGGACTGATTGATTAAGCCTCGAAAAGCAATGTCCATTGCTCTCTAGAAAGTGGCACCGACATTAATCAATCCAAAGGGCATTTTTCGATAAGCGTAGGTGCCCCACGGAGTGCGGAAGGTAGGTTTAAGTTGGTCTGGAGGGGACATCAAGACTTGGTTGTACCCCGAGAAACCATCCAATAAGGATAGCCTCTCGAAACCAGATACCTGTTGAAGGATCTGTTCCATGGGTGGGACAGGATAGTTGTCTTTATCATACGCTCTGTTAAGGTTTCGGAAATCGACGCATAGTCTGATTTCCCCACTTTTCTTCCGGATAGGGACAAGGTTAGAAACCCATTGAGTGTGCCTAACTGGGAAAATTATCTTAGCATTCAGGAGTTTATTTAATTCTTTTTTGACGGTCGGTTCGAGCTTAGGGTGCATTTTTCTCAATTTTTGTTGAAAGGGTGAGGTTTGGGGTTTCATAGGAATGACGTGTTGTATGATGTTAGGGTCGAAAGTTTTAAGGTCATCATACGACCATGAAAAGATGTCTTTAAATTCTTTAAACAATTTAATAAATGCAGTTTTTTCTTGTTGAGAACACCCCAACCCTAAATTAATGCACTGCGGATTGTCATTAGTTCCTAAGTTTACTTTTTCATATGATAACAAGGAACTATTGGTTTTACAGTTGACTGACCTTTTAAATTTATCTTGAAGATCATAAAATTTCTCTAATCTAACTACAGATTTAGGGATCGAATTTACCATGTCCGATGAAGATTCAGGAGTTCTCGGATCTGGTATTACTGTGAAATCACGTAAATTGTCGTCGTGAGTGCATTCGTCGATCACCGCGCCTTGAAAAGTTTCCTCCATATGCAGGAAGCTAATAATTTGCCGATCGTCGTCGAAGACTCTCCAGTTTGTGATATTGTCGGGAACGGATGGCCTGGACAATAGTTCGACGGAGAATGCATCTGGGGACAAGCCTTCTGCAGGAAAGAGTTTGGAAGCTACGTTAGCTAATAGATCTGCTTCAGAATTATTAAATCTAGGAATAGAATTTATATTGAAAGCATAAAATTTATTCATTAAATTCCATACCTTGGATTGGTAGCTTTTAAGATGCGGAGACAGACAATGGATAGAATCTCTTACCTGTCTAACCACGATTTCAAAATCACCAAAGACAGTCAAGTTTTGAATGTTCATATCTAAAGCTTTTCTGAGGCCCTGCAGTAAAGCCTCAGTACATTCAAATTCTAGCCTACATGCAATAAGGGTTTTGTTACCTGTCAGATCGATAATAACGCAGCCTATGCCAACGCCTTCTTTGGACTTTGACCCGTCGAAATAAAGAGACAAAATTTGATTTTTATCGAGTGTATCAGACCATTGTGTAGAAGCTGCTGGCTGCACATAAGCCATAATCTCAGACTGTTGTTCAGGGTTGGTGACAGTTGAAGCCTCGGCCATGAAATTGCCGAAAAAGGTATCCATCCCTTGTACTTCGGGTGAATCAGCAGAAGGTGTAAATGGTTCATTGGGATCGTTCAAATATGTGATCGTGAACTTAAGGTAGCGTTCACGATTTACCTTGATCTTGTTAGGCTTGCCGTTCTCTGGGAGCCACAGGTGAGACCAATCTATCGTGAAATAGCCGTGTAGCTGCTCCGACCAGTTCCTGCTTAAAAACAGAGCATACACTTCTGGAATATCCACAACAACAATATCAATGACTTGATGAACCTTGGGGTTAGACGATAATCTTATAAGCACATTTCTTAATTCGCCTACAACTTTAACATTAGTTCGATCAAGCTGGATGATTTTTAAGGTGGATGGTTCAACTTCGGCGTTAATCTTCTGGCATATAGACGATGGCATCACATTGGATGACGCTCCTGAGTCTACCATACAATTGTGCACGTTTCTATTAAAGATTTCGAAAGTTAACAAAAATGGAGGTACATTTCTGCGAGTACTAAGGGTGGTAGTTTGTGGCTTTTTACTCGCTGTTTCTAAAGCTAGTTTATCTACATTATTTACATTAGTTACAGGAAGGCTTCCTTTATCGTGAGGATCAGGATTGTTCTTAGTGGAAGTCTTCTGAGGAACTTTGTTTTGCACAACCTTGCTACTGTTTGAATTACCATTTTTGCCATTCTCTGCGATGTTTTGCAACATTTTTTGTAGCAGAAATGGAAATTTCAATAACTCGTAAACATAAATATTAGCCCTTAACTTTTTAAGATCTTCAACTAAATCATAATCTAAGTTGGGGTTTACATGACTCTGTTTAGTCTCAGCTGGTTTAGATTGCTTTGGAGGCGAAGACGTAGTGTTTTCGGAAGAAGGTTTGTTTGTTGTCCTACTCCTAGTGTTATAGGGATGTACTGTCTCGAAGTTAGCTTGAAAGATGCTATCCGAGAAGTGTCCAAAAATGTTTGGAGAAGACTCTTATTCTTGAACTGTCTCTTGCTCAACTACCTCCCCAGGAATCTCAGGAGGCATCAAGTTATCCTGGGCTTCTAGAATTGTTTGAAGGGCGTATTGCAGACTTTCTAGGTTAAGGCCCTCGGTGGTTGGATTAGGTCAGTTGGTGGGAAAAGGATTTCTGAATGGGGGCTTGTAAGGCCCTTTGCTCGACGAAGCTTCTTTGGCTGTCTTTTTTAAACCTATAACTTGATTCGACTGTTTTTGAACGACTTTAGTTAAGTTTTCTAAATCAGAGCTTTCAGGTTGTGTTTTACTTTGAGTAGGTCTAGGGAGGATTTCGATCTTCTTTTTGGAAGATGAACTAGTTTCTGTTTCGTTGCTAGTAGAGTCTTTAAGACTAAGTATGTATTTTTCAATCTGGCTGGCCTCCTCGAAGGCTTCTAACAATGTGGCTTTCTTAGATCGTTTAACCCAAATAGCTATACTTTGATGCCAGGCTTTAGTATAGTATGCTATTATGAGATTCTCGACAGGCATGGAATCTGTAGGGATTCGGTTTTTAAGTGTTAAGAATCTTTGATTAAAGTCTTTAACTTTCTCTTTCGGGTTCATTCTTAAGCTAGAAAGGTCCATGACTAGGACTTCCGGAGGCTTACCGTCTCCGAACTTTTCCAAAAAGCAGGATTCAAACTTTTCCCAAGACACGATGGTATGGGGTTGCTGGGCAAAGTATCATGTAGATGCATTGCCCTCTAAAGTGTAGGGGAACAACCTACAGACTACGTCTTCATGCTCGACATTGTGGAGTCTTATGAATAACATAATTTTTTTAATGTGATCTTCAACGATCTGTTTAGAGTCAGGGTCAAACTTGGGAAGCCACTTCTCTGGATGTTTGGGTAAGGGATGTTGTGCTCCAGGTACAACTACTGCATCCTGGTCGAGCCAAGGTCTGGCAGGGTTGTTCTGGTTGGCCATTGGTGTAGTCAGTGTGGAAGGCTGAGAAGGGGAACTGCCTTCGTCAGAAGAATCTCCTCCGGAAGAAGAAGGAGATGATGGAGGTGGTGAGGGAGGTATTCCAGATCCTCCTGCAGCAGGAGTGAGGATTGGATCTGTAGGGTTCACAACGAGATTAGCGCTTCTGAGTTGCTCTCTGATATCAGAGAAATCTAAAGGTTGGTCCAAAGGTCGATTTGTTTGCCTCAAACGGGCTAAGGCACTATGAGTTCTTATGAGATATTGGCGGACAATCTCTTGTATGTCACCACCTATAGGGTTTGGGGTTGCTGTCTCAACTGTGATCCGTGGATCGTTGTTTGATGTGGTTGCTGTTTGAGGGGGAATGTTGTCGTTTGAATTACTTCTTGTCACTATAGGTGAACGATTGGGTGGTGGAGGAGTTTTACGACCGCCTCGTGCCATTAATAAATTCCAGGCCCTCCTTCTAACGTCATTTGTTGACGGGCGAAAATGAACGCTCGTCAACTGGAAGAGTGGATCCAGTCCGGGGTTTTCTAAATAACCCAAGCCGTTTGGGATAACCCACCCTGACGGGTTTAGCAGCTCCATTAGCTGATCTAAGTCCTAGAAAAAGAAAAGGAAACTACTCTAAAGGAACTAATCTATGTGAAAATAACAATTAAAACAAACTAATAAACAAATCTGAACTAATAATATATACAATTTATTATCTAACACTATAATAATTCTATGAAATTTTACATTCAACTATCAACAAAATTAAATCTTAATCACAAATGTACAATATTTACAATTTACAGATTTAAATGAAAACCTGCAAAAATCATTTGTAAACTGTCCTAAAACAATGAAACTATAATTTTATGAAAAGAAATAAACTGAAAAATATCTAAACTAAGCAACTAAAATGATAATTCTAACTAAGAATCTAATATATATATATATATATATATATATATAAACTACTTAAATAACACTAATAAGCTAACCTGTAATAACGCTTTCCAATTTGTCATTTGTGTAAAGAATCCAGTTCAGCTGTTCGATGGGAGGAAACCCACACTAGATCCTCTGCAAGCCTCTAGTAAACAGTAAGCAGCAGTGCTCTTTTGAATATCGATAACAGAACAAACAAGACATAAAAAATTACAGCAATCTTATAATTTACAAATCATCACATTTAGAGAAATCTGTGTGCAAGGATTTGTACAAAACGATTCAATTAACGATTCAATCATCATCACAGTTGAGGCCCTCTGGAGCCTCAACTTTTTATGGTACTCGTCTGATCGGATTATTTTCGGCACGAAATGAGATCGGAGATATAATAAATAAATGCCTAGAGATATCACAGATATTCAATAAGATAACATAAATGTATCAGAGATGCAACCATAAACACAAATATACAGTAATACACGATTTCTATTAATGAAAGAAATGTACAGAGACTGTAAAAATATAGAGTGNGAGTCTCTGAAGGCCTTTTTACAATAAACAAGAATGCCAAAAACTCTAGACATCCAAAAAACTAACCCTAGGAGATGAAGCGCCAAAAGTCATGTGGGCCCCGTTTGGGTAAGTTAGTACATCAACTTCCCGGGGTCGTAACTTTTGCATATGATCTCCGTTCTAGGCGTATAATAGCTCATTAGAAAGGTATTATCGAGGAGATTCATTTTGGGGGCTCAATCATGCCTTTAGCTATTATTGATAACCTCGATCTCAGAAAACCTTCATTTAGGCCCTCAAAACGGCCCCGGAAGTTAAAACCTGCTAACAATAGTAAATTGCCAAAATTGCCAGAAAACTATTTTGAGCCATTTGGAAAAGGTGGGTGGCCATCGATATCCACCTGGATCATCGTTATTCATAACAAACACCGGGTCACCCATCAACTCATTCACATCCTTCTCCATTCTATTTAGCTCATCCACTAAGATTCCACTAGCTTTCACCATAGACTTACTGCATGGTGTTGAAAACCTGGACAATGGCTGATATAAATGGATCCTTTGACGTCGGTTTGAATCCTAACACTCCAAAAAAAGTTTAAAAATTCATTGATTCAAAAGGTTGGAGTTGCTTTGATAAGCGCACTCATCTAAACAAAATCAAACTTTGCTCCAACTCAAAGCAAAATATTTCCCCAATGAGAAGTTAGAAAACTCTCCGACACGTTTCACTATGATTTTGAACTTTCCCAAATCAGAATAAAAATAAACTTTTGAATCACTAATGATGCAAAAGTTGTAGTGTGCTCCAATCATCAAAGGGACCATCCAATTTTCTATATAACACGTTTTTCAAGGAAAATTTGAACCAATATGTTTTCTAACTTTTCCAAAGAGATATTTTTGATACACTCTTCGATCATAGGTGCATCGCTTATTTGATCAACTTTGATAAAAGATTAAAAGTGGATATTTAGCTACGATGAAAAGTATAAAAATCGCTTTGATAGTTGTTGGACCCATCACATTGCCATAATTTTGGGGGGAATTGGTAGCTAAGGTGTCATGTCAAAATTAATTTTGACAATCTAACAAAATCTTGCACGTGTATGAACCATTATCATCGTGATTTTGAGATTGTGTCAATAAAAGTAGATTTCACTAGCCCATTTCACACTTATCCAAACTTCTCATAAACTCTTAGACTGCTTGTGCGAATTGTTTTTTTTTGTTTGTTTGTTAGTTAGTCTGTGACATGTGGGACTAACCTGCGGCTAAGAAACCGCAACTAGGGGCATCTAAGCTGTCAAAATCACCCGGGGATCGCACCCGGCCTAAGCCACACCAACCCTTAACATGGCTAGATTTTTTGTCCGAGTTCGTTTTAACTTTTAAATAGATCTCACAATCGTTTGGTGCTTGCAAGTTCTAAGACTTTGGTTACCAGTTAAATTTTCAAGTCTTCATTACGTTTGCTTAAATCCTCCAAATAATTTTCAAGTAAACCTTCTTTTCAATTTCTTATTGGAATTTATGTAATCTCTTTTAAATAAGTTAGAAGTTGAAGGAAAGAGTTTTTTCAATTTAAAAGCATTTTTTTAACTTGCTTAATACAATAGGAAATTATGGACTTGTTATAAAATTTGGAAGATTTGTAATGTCATTTTCATTTTTAATTCTTCAGACAACTTGCCTCCCATAAGAACTCCTAGAACACCAAAGAGGTTGCCAAAGGTGGGAAGCATGTCCCTAAACCCATTAAGCATGTTAAGAGTGACATGGAAGTTAATCTAGAAGAAGTACATCGTTTTATTTTAGTAAAATGTTATTTTCTGTACTTAGTTAGATTTGTTCATTCCTAGAAAGTATTACTATTAAAATATTTTCTTCCGATAGAATTACTTCTTGGGAATTATATGAGTACAATTACCTTCCCATTGTTGCAACGAGAGTTAAATTTCAGAACAATTTTCTTCTTTTCTATTAACTGTTGTTATGGAAAGTTATGCTATATAATCTGAGAGATTTCTATGGAATTACTTCTTAAGAAATTAAAGAATAATAAATTTTATTTCCATTGTTTTATTTTAGTAAAATCTTATTTTCCGTACTTACTTAGATTTGTTCATTCCTAGAAAGTATTACTATTAAACTAGATTCTTCTTGTAGAATTAGTTCTTGGGAATTAGATGAATACAATTACGTTCCCATTGACATTTGAATATGTTAGGACCGAAATGACAACCTGACGAGGATATGAATCCCCCTGCTTTTTTATAGAGGTGGTATTCCTCTTTGGTTGAAAGATATATATGTGATATCTTGGATTAGGGAGAATGTTAGACAACAAACCCTAGATATTTATTGCTTGAATTTATTCAATAAAATGGTTCTTCAATAACTTGATCTAATATTTACATGCAACAAGTTGTTTTTAACAATAGAAAAGATTGAAGGAGGGCTTCAATATCAAAATATCTTTGACCTCAGCATCAAATATACAATCTTCTTAATCACATACAAATACATCCATATATTCTTCACGAGAAATAGAAGAGAATAATTTTGATCATCTCGAAGATTTTTAAAAGTGTATTACTATTAAGATCAAAACGAGAATTTGATAGGTCAATTTCAAATACCTTGTACTCAAAACTCAGAGTTACAAGATACAATCGAAATCAACCCCAAAGTAATTCTTTGTGGAGTTTTATTCATAAAAAATGTTCTTTGCTAAAAAATCTTTGATAGTCATATATATGGCTGTAAATACTCCATGATCTGATAAGAAAAGTCTTTTGAAGAATACAATAAGAACACTTAAGAACTCAGTCTTGTGCCCAATTCAAAGATTCAAGCATAAAGCTATGAGAAATGGTGTAGAAGAAGAAAAAGAGTGAAGAAGATGGAGATTTCTCTTCATTGATCAGAAGCTTCGCTGCATGTGATGTTTGTACATTCTTGTTATGATCTTCTTACCATGCCCCTATAATAATTCAACCTTTGATGAAACCCTTCCTTGCTTTTTTAAAATTAGATCCTATAACTACTTGAGTAGTTAGGGTTTTTCCCTTCTTGAATTTCCCGTACGATTCTCTTCTTGAAACATATACTTTAATCAATACCTCATTAAATCCTCATTAATGAATTTACATCATTAATATCCACATCTTTCAAATGGGTCCCTTTCTTTTTTAATAAAAGTTTTCATATAAATTTATATTTTCAAAAAATTAATTAATTTCCCTTTTAAAAGGGGGTTGTGTTTTAATTTTCTGGAAGTGATACTCAAATTTTCAACCATGGAAATCACTTCAGATGTGATCTTCATCATATTATATTTTCAACGATACAAATTTTGTCCAAATCCGACTCTCGTATATCAAGATATGACCTCATGAAGTTAAGTTGTCAAGTAGGCTCATCAGAAAACAAGTCGACCATTCTTTTAATTTTCGAGGAAAATGTACCCATTTTCAATCCTTGAAACCTATACCAACATCTTCTTCATCGAAATATCTTTCGAGAAGTATAAAATTTGTGTGATTTTGTTGCCCGGAGATCAAGTTATGGCCTCTGTAAGATCGTGACTCAACAACCGTAGATTAAGTTTTAAGGGGCAATCTTGGCCCTTGGATTGAATTTCGTGCTCCCTTGATGAAAATTCGACTTTTTGAGGTAAAAATTTTTGTCCCAAATGCATAAGAGTAGTGTTTATGATATATAGTGCTAAGTGTAATGAACAGTTAGTAAGAAACTTGAAAAGAGAAGAAGACTATGGAGCTTAAGAGCTCGACCTTCCTTGGAAATTGATCTATAAAATATAATTTTAAATGCCAACCTCCATCTACGCCTAGTTAGAATGATGAATCAACCACTCAACTATCACCATGTGTCCTTTATAATAACATGCCACATGTCTCCAATGGTGGTCTTCCATGTGTCATTATTTCATTGGATACCAAATGTAACCAATAATATGTTGCCATGTGTCACCACTAATACGCTGCCATGTGGCACCATTCACATACTGCCATGTGTAAGAATCTTATTGGTTGGAAATACACTTGTAATTAAGTGCCATGTGGCAAAATATTATTGGTTGAGGATACAATATATGAGACTTAGGATAAAGTTTAGGTAAGGAAATGAATGAGAGAGGAAATGAATGAGAGAGTTTAAGGAGGAGGTAGTAGTGGGTAGTTAGGGGGAGGGTAATTCATGGGTAGCAGAGTTAGGGAGAGTGACGTAGGGTGAGGTAAGGGGGGGGGGATATGGTGGGAGCGGAGTCAGGTTGGGGAATGAAGGAGGTAACAGGGGGGGGGATGGTGGGAGCAGATTCGGGTTGGGAAATGAGGGAGGTAAGGGGGGGATCCATGAGTCCGACCGACTAATGAAAGATGAGGGAAGAATATCTGGCGAGGTTAGAAAAATTCAGTGTTGGGAAAGGGGATAGGAGGGGAAAGGGAAGTGGAAATAAGGAGTATGGAAGGTGAACCCACAATGATATAACCGACCGATGAGAGTGACGAGGGAAGAATATCTAGTGAGGTTAGAAAAATTCAGTGTTGGGAAAGGGTATAGGAGGGGAAAGGGAAGTGGAGATAAGGAGTATGGAAGGTGAACCCACAATGATATAACCGATCGACGAGAGTGATGAGGGAAGAATATCTAGTCAGGTTAGAAAAATTTTGTGTTGGGAAAGGGGATATGAGGGGAAAGGGAGGTGGAGATAAGGAGTATGGCAGGTGAACCCGCAATGATGTAATAGAAGATTTTTCATGGGTTTTGAATGCACAACAATAAGATTTTTATAGGTCTTGGGCCCATGAAAATCGAATAAAACATGATCCTTGGGCCCGAAAATTTAAATGTAGTTCCAAGAAATTAACTTTATTCCACATGGAAGAAGCACCATTTTCCTCTTAAACACAAACCTGGATATCTTGAGCATACGAACTCGGATTTTGAATCTGAAAAATGTGTGACGAAGCCGAGACCGAGGGATACACAATGAACTTATAATACGTCAAAAAATTTATTCTTTTGATATCATTTTTTATTATTATTCCAGAGCGGGAAAATATAGGTTGACCAATTTTTGGTCAACACTGTTGTTATGGAAAGTTTTTTTTTTTTGTAAGTAAGATTCTATAAAAACCCTTTCAAAATAAGAAATTACAGCATCAACGGTTTAACCTAGACTGTAAAAACTGAATTGCCCCATAGGGAAACCAATTCAGTCAACCTTCCAGGTCTGGAACCAATGTATCAAAATACCAGTCATAAGACAACGTCTAACTACAAAAGTAACATCGCCCCATGGGGGGAACCGATTTACTGTTCCCGCTAAGACTGACATGAGTCAAACTAGACAAAATATACCTAAAAGTGACAAGTGAAAAAATGTATTCTAAACATCCAACAAACCATTTAGAGAGACACCTGTGCAGATCAGGTTGTAGGCTTGTAGCGTGGCCACGTGTCCCTGGAGGTAGCCTTGAGCATTGGAGCCATGTGTGTTGTTGCTTCCTCCCTGGATGCCTGTGCGTAGCTTATACCAATATCGATTGTTCGTTCCTTGGTGCACTTGGTTCCACATTTGAGGGGTGGCACGATCCATGCAAGGCTGAAAGCATTTGCCAGAATTGTGTCCCCTTCCCATCCAAGACTTCCAAACGAAAACGAAGGTTGTCCAAATCCTTTCGTACTTCGAACACCAGGCCTTGCAGAATTGCAAGGCCTTCTTGTATATTTGTGCAGGAGGCACAGTCTAAGCAAGAGTGAGGTTGTTCTTGTTGATGGCCATGATTGACATAGAAACCTTCAGTCAGAGCTTGGACTGGGGGCGAATGGACTGGCGAAGGCTCATGTGCCGAATTTGTAGGAGAATTGGGAGGAACAACTGGAGATGGTTGCGAAGACGGGGCCAAATCTGTGATTGGCCCTGGGTTGAAACCCAAAGAGTTTCTGAGGTGATCAAACCATTTGATCCTACATGCGTAGGACGAGGAGAGGGGTGAAATACCACTAAGGTTATGGCCAGACTGCGTCGAGGAGGTTAGCGAGGAGGGTGATGAACTGTGAGAGGGTATAGGGGCAGACGGGGGGCGGATTGCCAAGCGTGGTCGAATTGGTTCCCAAGTCGAGGCACGTTCGGATTTCCCTCACTGTCTCGACATGACTGAGGTGTGGCGAGGGCGAGCAAGCATAGGGAGAAAACTAAGGAAGCCAAGGAGAAGCAGGGTAGAGCGCAGTTTGCTGGAGGACTCAGATAGAAGCGAATAGAGCTGCGAGCAAGGCTGGTGGGATTCATGGTGCGAATATCGCTGGTGGAAGAGGACACACACGAGTAGAGTAAAGTCAGATCCATCTAATTGATCCATCGAGGGGATGGGAGGCTAAAGTAGGGCACACTAAGAGTAATGGCACTCTGGTTGTCATGAAGCATCATTAAATGCATGGCGCGGGAGGGAGGGAAGACGATGCGCCTATCACATGGCTGGTGCCATGTTGGCCGTCGTATGTACTTTCCATTTGACACTTGGGTGGCACTATCACCCCATCCGGGGTGTTGTTATGGAAAGTTATGCTATATAATCTGAGAGATTTCTATGGAATTACTTCTTAAGAAATTAAAGAATAATAAACTTTATTTCCATCATTTTATTTTAGTAAAATATTATTTTTTGTATTTAGTTAGATTTGTTCATTCCTAGAAAGTATTACTATTAAAATAGATTCTTCATGTAGAATTACTTCTTGGGAATTAGATTAGTACAATTAGCTTCCCATTGTTGTAATGAGAGTTAAATTTCAGAACAATTTTCTCAATTTTCTTTAAATAAATATTAGTTTCCCTTTTTCTCACTTATTGATTTACTACAAAATCTACAAACCAAAAAATATAAAAGAAAATTCAACCTTACATTAAACCTCTTCGAAAGGTTGCTAGGCCATTAATACGAAGGATTATTTCACTTCAAACAAGGAAGAGTGTAATTGGGCCTCTTCCTTGGGTTTAATCCCTACTGTTGAGTATTGGGAATCCATCCTCATCAATAGAGTTGGTGCTAGAAGGATGGCCAAATTTTGTATGGATGAGTCAGTTGCTAAAACTGGGTCATGTACAAATCACCCATAATCATACCCTAAAGTTAATAATTCTGAAGTACATATTGAAAAAATAAACGCTGAAGGTTTGGAAAACCATGGATAAGATATCAAGATTTATATAACTTATGTAATATCTAATGAAGAACTAAACGCTTTCAAACATATAACCTAGGCATACGCCAGATAGATTGGTGTGTTACCTATGGCCCCTTTACTTCCTTCAAGAATAAATACCACACAAATAGTGACTCAAACTAGGAAACACACCTTAGTTCACACCGCGGAGGACGTAGTTGAATTATCACTGAAAGAAATTTCACAATCTCTAAACCTAATTCCTCCAACTCCTAATCCTGCAACATCTATGTTAGAGATTGAGCAATTTGAAAGCCAATCAAGATATGAATCTGATTTAGAGAACTAAGACACTAATTCAAGCTTCTCATACATGTCAAATAACCAAAACTAGAATCAATCCTGGTTGTCTAGAGATTCTTTGGCATTTCTCGGACAAATGCACAACATTCCTAAACACCCTTAGCACTTACTACCAAAGTATGATTCTGATCTTTTTGGACCTTCAGAGGATCATATCAAAACGTTCATCTTGGGCCTTGGCCATTAGGCTTATGAATTTGCACCATGAAGATATGGTGTGTATACTTTTTTCCCACAATCTTGAAAATAATGCCTCCACCTAGTACTTCAACGTACAAGTTGAGTCAATCACTAGTTGGGGTGATTTTCAATAGGTATTCTTAGATAAATTCGAGGAAGAAACCATCACTAGTTGGGGTGATTTTCAAAAGGCATTCTTAGATAAATTCAAGGAAGAAACCACCACTAGAGCTTTATTGAGAAAACTTTTTTCATTGCTTACTACAAGGAGAACACCTTGTAGAGGAGATTTTTACAGAACCTACCCCCAAAAAATATCCTTTCTTTGTTTATAGTGGAGGTTGTTAGCAAAGGTGAGTGACCATAGGTTTTTGCATAGGTTTTTTAACCGACGTGCCTATAAAGAACATACACTGCAGTGAGCATATAAAATGATGCTCCGATACTTAAATGTTCAAAAGCACCGTCATATGTTATAATAAAAAAACAAGCACCGAATAGAGCACCCTGGTGTTGTTGAACATTACGACCTAGTATGTATCCCCATCATCAGGCACACCAAGGTAAGGTAAATAAAAAATAAATTTACCAAACCAATTTTCATTATTACACTTCATCTTGTGCTTCCAAACTCTCAAGTAGGCATTGATGCTAACTCTCCTTCCAAGGATGCCATGTTTTTGGAGCTCTATAGTGAGTTCGATAGCTCCACTTATAGATTCCACACTTCCAAATTTTGGAAATTACCATGAATTTTTATTTCCTCTCAACGATGGAACCATTCCTCCTCGGGACATAAAAGTCCAGGTAAATTGATTATGACCTTCCTATTTGCATTTTCAATTGATTCAAATTTGAATTTGTGTTATAGCCTTAATTACCACCCTATAGGCCAGAGAGGAATCCATAAGGGGTTAGAGGCCATAATACATCTTTTTCCCAAGCTTTAACCCCTTTTCAGGCATCCTCCGGGACACATAGTAGGCAACAAGCGAGGATGTCTGGAAAGGGGTTAAACCTTGGGAAAAATATGTATTAATAGGGAGATCCTTTGTTATATAGCTCTTGGAGGAGACCTGAGAGAGGCTTCTAGATCTTCTAGAGACCACTAGAGACTCAAATGATGTGAGTTCCTAGGCCTTTGCCATGAAGATCCAACTCATCTCTCACCTATCACCTCGTAACTCTCTGATTCTAGAAGTTTAGCAGTGCCTCAATTTTTGAGCCACTAGTGACCAACGAGGGCCTCACTTGTTGTCTACTAGGTGTCCTGTGAGGACCTCCAAAAAGGCTTCAAAAGGGCTCAACTTTTAGGAAAAGTGTGTATTTTGGATTCTATCCATTTATGGATTCCTCTCAAGAGATCCATGTATACTGATCCCAGTGTCACAATCGATCGGGTTTGGACCTAAGGTACAATGCTGGCAGTATGGATGGTTAATAATGCAAGGTGGAAAATGCAAGGAAAAATCTATCCCTATATGCCAATTTAGGAATATATACCTCAAGTGTAGTGGATACCACCATCTACATAAAAAAAATTCCTCGTAATCCTGTCAAGGTGCATAAACTAGATTCCTGGGTCAAAACGCATAGTGAAATCTCAAAAAATAAAATATTTTTGGACTTGTTACCTACTACGTGTCCTGTGAGGATACTTCAAAA
>JASDQU010309033.1:34901-46805 GCA_032191745.1 Picea mariana
TGGTGGTTTTGGACCCGTCCCTAGTTAGGCTGGGGGTAGTAGTACATCTGGAGGTTTTAACTTTCCATGGGTTAACACACCATTCCATGGGGGCACATCCTTTGGGGGAAACTTTTCACCTTGGGGAGGTTTTGATCCAGGTGGATATCGGTGGCCACCCATGTTGGCATGTTTTACAGGCAGCGTATGCTTATCATTGATGGCAAGTACAACATCAATGATGGCTTGAGTATAGGAAGAATGTAACAGACGTGCACCGGAAGTATTTTGGGAAGATGCTGCAGAGCAAGCTCGATAAGATTAGAAGAGATAGTGTAGAGGATGGTTGGCATGCTTTACAAGCAGTATGTGCTTGTCACTGATGGCAAGATCAGAGTATGCAGCGAAGGCAAAACAAGGACAAAGTAAGCTCAGGAGGAATTAGCGCAGAGTTGAATGCAGTGCCTAAGCTCAGGAGTAGAAGCGTCAATGATCGTTGGATCCCATTTAATTTCTCGAAAGAAGGAGGACCATTAGATCAAATTGTAGACAAGAAGAATGCACAAAAGAGAAGGACAAATCTCAGGCGTCAGATCTGAGCATAAGTTCTGACCATCGTTGGATCAGGAAGAACCTGCACGTTCTTTAAAGTGCATGATCGAAGCGGTGGTCCAACTCCATTTCAGAGTTTTAGCTATCAGGATTTCGGATATCGGGAGATGGAAATGTCAAGATTCTTTACAACATGAGTCTCGAAATCGCGAAATGCGAAATCCGGAAATAGACACGTCAACAAACCACGTCAGCTAAGAACACATGGCACAACCAGGCAATGACAAGTGTCAATCTAGTTCAACAATCCAGGCACGTGTAAGTCACGAATCAGAGTGACATGTGGTAGTTATTCGACACGTGTGAATCCACGTGTGACATCAATAGGTTTACATCACTTCGAGGTTTCGCAAATCGCGACTTGGAGAGTCAAGAAACAATACCACAGGAATGTCGAAATCGCGAAATGCGAAATCGCAAAATGATCTGAGCCGTCAGATCAAGGTTTGATGTGGACCATTGATCCAACCACATTTCAGGGTTTCGGATACCGGAAGTTGGAGTGTCGAAACACTTTGCAACAAGAATGCCAAAGTCGCGATATGCGAAATCACAATATGATCAGAGTTGTTGATTCAAGATTTGATCTAGACCATCAAATCATAGGACAAGTGGCAAGCAATTGGAATTTCACTGACTTGGAGTCAACAGAGCATGGTGTGGAAACTCGCGAGATGCGAGATTGCGATAAGACCTGGACCGTCGGATCTATGGAGATTTCAACCGTCGATCATACTCGATGAAGTTTATAAACTCACGAAATATGAAGCGCCTTTTGGAACAACCTATGGTCACCGCCGGTGGTCACGAGAAAGGAAGGAGCTAGTTCAGACAAGCTCCATTTCGAAGTTTCGGGGATCGGGACATGGAGAGTAACAAAATCTTTACCATGGGGATCGCGAAATACCGAAATGCAAATTGGCAAAATAAAGGCAAGATCACATGAAGTCAATCCAACGGTGCAGGGGATTTTGGGCATGGTCGGAGGGCTAATGTTGCTCCTCACAGTCTAACTATTGGAAATCATTGATGGTCTCTGCCAAAGGATTCGAAGAGACCTCTGTGTGATGACCAGAGGAGCTGAAGGGTCTCCAAGCTTCTTCCAGTGAATGAATATGATTCTTAGAGGGACTGACAAGTGGATGAGCATTGAAGTTTGTAACTGAAGCAGAAAGTATAAGCTCGACTATGCCAAAGAAGACGAAGAGTCTCGACTACCAGAGAGGCTGAGGAATCTTAGCATTACATCCAATGATGCTGAACGCGTGGGCAAACTGCTAGAGAAGTTGAGAAGTCATAATGATGATCAGACAGAGCACTCACTGTGAAGAGATGTAGAAGCATTGCGCATATTGCATGCATAATGTGCACAAAAGCTATAAGAACACGACACAGAGAAGTGACGAGGTTGTTGTTGCTGAGGTGTAGTAATGCATGTGTGAGGAAGCAAAGAGGAGGTGCAGCAACTAAAATGGATAGGAAACAAAAGGTGCATTGAATGGGAATGGCAAACAGAGCACAAAAGGCAGAAGAACAAAATGGGCAGTGGATGCATGCTGGAAGACAGTGAGGAAGACTGAGTAGCAAAATCTTGCAGAATGGTGATGAGACTGGTAAGCTGTTATTGAATACTATATCACTGTAATTGGTTTCAGTATTTCATATTCATGTTTCAGGGAGGTTGGGAGGTGCTAGGGAGGACTGGTGTCCTCAGAGGTTCAAGTGGGTGCTTGAACACAGGGAGTTGTAGCTTCCTTCTAGTTGGTGCTAGAGAAACCATGGAGTTGGTGCTTCCTTCTAGTTGGTGCTAGAGAAACCAGGGAGTTGGTGCTTCCTTCTAGTGGGTGCTAGAGAAAACAAAGAGTTGGTGCTCTCAACAAGTTGCAGCTTGCAAAACAAAGGTTATAGCCTCACATTGAGTTGGTGCTCAAAGATGATGTATAGAACTTAAAAGACTACCTATCATTCCGAAGAAGAAGAGGTTTTCTCCCTTTATGGGTTTCCTCGTGAAAATCTGTCTCTGTGTATATCTTATGTGTGACTGATGCTCATTATTTTATTGTCCATATGTTGTATAATGTTGATGATCACTTGAAGTAAGATTAAGAATGTATTAATAGACTTAAAATTGTTTAAGCACAATAACAATTGATTCACCCCCCCCTCTCAACTGTCTTAGTAATTTCAACAACCCGCCTCTTCCAACTGGCTCACTTACAGTTTTCACATTGGCAGTTTTTTTCTATCTTTTCGGGTCCTAAACTTCTGGGGCTGTTTTGAGGCCCTAAACAACGTTTTTTTGGGCCCGTCACAGTCGCATTAAAATCATATTTAGAGTGTGACAACATAATGTGTAGTCCTCGAATAGACCTTTCCAATGGGCTATCGTGTGCCTAAAACAAAGATCGTATGCAAAAGTTACGACCTCGAGAAGTTGATGTACCAAATTACCCCATCGAGGCCCACATGACATTTGGTGCTTCATCTCCTAGGGTTAGGTTTTTGGATGTCTAGGGTTTTCTGATTACTTATTGATGCTAATAAGGCTTGGAGGCCTCATTGTAATGTGCTCAAACGAATGCACGTAGGCGCCACATCTATTCTCAAAGATTAACTACAACCATTTGAGCAAGATTGTTTCATTTTGCATTTTACAGTTTCAACAATTTTCTATATTGAATAGAAGTTAAGTTTCACTGTATCTCTGTTATTTTTCTTTGTATATCCATGTTCATGTTATAGATCTATGTTTCATTTCGTTCCACTCATAAATCCAGATCATGTTTTCCCTTTGTTACCACATTAGGTCCTGGGGGCTTCTTCCTTGGGACTAACTTTGAGAATTTTTTTCCTGGAGGGTCCACATTTACCCCCAGGGGCACCCTGCCTGGGGGCATCTTTGGCTCTAGGAGCAGTCATGCTCCTGGAGGTGCCACCATCCCAGTAGGCACTTACTCCTCAAGAGCCCCCCAACCCTTCAATAGTACCAATATAAGGGGACCACAAGGTCCATTTGGGACAACAAAGACTTCACCACCATTCCAATATTCATTTTCACTGTTGCCTTTCCTCGAGACCTTAGATTTACCGGGTTTGTCACGGTTAACATTTGACCCTATTTCCCATGACCCATCATGGTCGACAATGCCTTCCAAGTTGCTATTAGATATTCTGAAATTCAACGGAAAGCCATGAGATGATCCCTCCACACACATCATGACATATCACTTATGGTGCTCATCCAACTCGTTGATGAATGATAGTGTGAGGTTGCGTCTTTTCAAGAGATCCCTGACCAGAGCCACCACTAAATGGTACATAGAACTAAAATAAATTTCCTTTAAAAGATTCAACGACTTGGTAATGGTGTTCTTAACACATCACCAATTTCCCATATGGTATGATATATGAATGAAGCTTTTAACTTCACTACGTCAAAATAATGCCACTCACATTTATGATCATATACATGAGTGGAGACGAAGATGTAGGATGATTAAAACTCATATTCTGGATCCACTCCTTATGGAGTGGTTCACCAAGTCCCTCTTACCACCCTTTGCTAGAGATGTAGCTATGGTCGGGGTGGCCACCGAGGAGTAGGCCATTTTGCATGTCCAACATTTAGATCTGATTTATTCTCAGTCAGGCACACTTTAAGACATAATCTCAAATTCTCCTAGGCCGTCAACTGATCCAAGGAAACCAAACCTAGGATCCCATACCAATGGTGTGTTTGGTTATGTTTCCCATCCATTTTTTAACCAGTTAACTGATCATATGGGTCAAATTTCCATAAAGTCACACCCGCCAGCTTTTGGCACTAATGCTCAAACTGCTGCAGTCCCTTTAAGTCCTTCGAGGTGAATTCGGTGCAGTCCATGCAACAGAAAAATCCTCAACAACCTAGAGGAAAGAAGAAGAGGAACAAAAAGAAAAATTCCAATGATGAGAAAGGGACTGCCTCTACCCAAAACACCTAGGAGGGAGGCATTAAGGAGAAGAAGAAGAGTCATTTTCCCTACACAATATGTGGGGAAGACCATCCCATTCATTAATTCCACAGGAAGGATGAAGTCCACAGATTTCTGGCACAACAATGGGCCCTCCAACAACCTATTGTTCTAACCCATCCTCCCCCCTCTCAAGCTCAAAAATATGGTTGCCACAAATCCTGGCCCTCCGCAAGGGGGCATGGAAGGTACCCCTCATCACAAGGGGTCTTCCTCAGATACTTCTGTGTTCATGTGTGACCACACGACCAATTTGCAAACACGATCCAAGAACTATGACACGTCCAAGCCTATCCCAATTGTGCATGAGTGAACATCTTCATCCTATCCTAGTGGCCCTCTTCAGATAGAGAATCCATCTTTTGATGCACCGCTTCACCCCCCGAAAGGCGTTATTCGACGTATGACACATAATCCTAACACGTGGGCTACCCACAACTACAATATTGTGGAAGACTTGGCCCAAGCACCTTGTGCCATGTCGACGCTTGAAGTTCTCCAAAGTGACATGTCGATATTTTTGGTCTGACAATCCCATCAACATCTGTTGATACTAATCAGGAAATCCATCCTCATATGGAGTGTGATTAGCCTACTCCACCCACACGGGTTGTTGACTCTCCAACTTCACGTGATTTCCTAGATATCGAGTTGCCTTTAGAAGAGGCCATCGTGGAAGTCATGTCTTCCCTAGACAAGCCCATCGATTAGGTGAAGCATCGATCATCTTTTTCTGCTTCAAAATCGATGAGAGTTAGCATGATGAGTCTCAATCCGAGATTGGAGGCATTTGCTCGAGCATCCAGTAGACCTCCCAATGTTAACCCTTTTGCACCTTGGTTGTCTTTTTCAAAACTTTCCACCGAATTCTCTACTTCCCCTTCCATCGAAGATTTATGTTTCATACTCCTTCATGTCTTGATGGAACCCATAAAGGAGCTTCCCTAGCTCACAAAACTACTCACAATGAGCATCTTCGTACGCAAAAATTCATTCCTATATGACATGGACTCGGCATGGTAAGCCATATGATGCCAACATTGGCTTGTGAGTTCATCTTTTATGAAAAATATCCTTGGCTTGAGCCTAGCAATGGGCTTTACTTTGCATAAAGCATCAAGACACACAATGCATTGTACATAGGTGTGTGCTGTGAGTGATTTTGTTTTGCAATTCTCATAGCAAAAAAATCCAAAAATATTTTCTTTTTTGAGATTTCACTATGTGTTTTGACCCCATAATCTAGTTTACATGTGTTGACAGGATTGCGGGGAATATTTTTTACGGAAGATGACAAATTCCACTGGACTTGAGTTACATGTTCCTAAACTGGCATATAGGGATAGGTTTTTCCCCGCATTGTCCGCCTTGCATTATTAACCATCCATATTGCCAACACTATGTCTTAGGTTTGATCATGATCGGTTGCGACATTAACCACTCCTTCTGCACATCGTAACTAGTTCGATAGTGTCTACCCTTCATGGGCGCCCTTATTAGCATCCAAATTTCCATTTGGTTCCAATGCTGCATCTTTCTTTAGGCTCAAGAGCCCTTCTTTAGCTCCATCATGACTTGAAGATTGAGCCTCATTTTCCTCTCTTCATTTATATTCTAGCCACATCGTGTGGGGGTTCCCATTTTTTTTTATTGATGCTTCATGGTCGCCTATGCATTTGTTGATCGTGTCATGCTTCTCATTGTTGCGTTGCTATTTTCTCACATCTTTCTTACTGCCATGCAATAACCTCGACCATCCACCTCTTGCATTATTTGGCCTCCGATTCACATCCACCTCCCTAGGGAGAGAACAACTACTAAGAGTGGATCTCACTTGCTAGTACCATTTGCATTCCTCATTGATTAGGTAGGTTCCATGCGCTTGGAACATAGGAGCATGTTGTTAAGCTACTCGTTGTCTCCCACCGAGTATGCTTTTATCTCTTTTTTGGGCTCGTAAAAGAACACGAAAAGGGTATCGAGCATACTTGTGTCATTCTTTCATGCTCGTTAAACCATGAAGGAGACAACAAATACATAAAAAAGGAGTGGTGTTTTTTCACCATTTGTCTATTCTCAAAATGGAAACGTGAGTTGAGTTTCCCTTGAACACGACACCTGTTTGAGTCCTCATCATACAGTTGGGTTTTAACTTGCCTAGGAGCCATCCCAAGAATATGAGTTAGAGTTACTCCTTTGGATGGTTACTCTTCTAGTCATCATGGAGAGTGCTTCGATGCCTCTTGCACTGTTGCACTATATTCGTCCAGCTCTTGTGTCTTACCTCCAAGTCACCATTATGTCGTGCTATATGTTCAAGGGAAGTTTAAGCTCGAGTCGTCCATCTATTGTTTGGTTGACTTTCCGAGTCGACCATCCTCGTGTCAGTTGTACTTAGTGGTACTTTCTCTTCACACCATCTTTCGGTATATGTTTCATGTTGATTGATGGGGGATACATTAAGGCCCTCCTTCAACTGATCTCTTCCTATTGACTTCAACACATTATCTAGGAGAGGGATCTAGAAACCAACTAGTACCTTGGAGCTTGCAATCATCAGTGGTAGGCCTCCTCATCATTGACTCCTAATCGATTTATTCTATGAGTGTTCGGCATCAGATACTCTATTCACACTCGCTAGACTGTACTGGTTACCTTCGGGTCCATCTTCATCATCAGTGGGTCCCCTCGTGTCTGCTAATGGTATACATCAATGACCAGTAATCATGCGGTTTCTACCATGCTCGACATCAACTCATTTATTCACATGTCGTAGATTCATACCAATGGGGT
The DNA here is from genome assembly GCA_032191745.1 of Picea mariana. Taxonomy (NCBI): domain Eukaryota; kingdom Viridiplantae; phylum Streptophyta; class Pinopsida; order Pinales; family Pinaceae; genus Picea; species Picea mariana. Next base: position 42,299 of record JASDQU010309033.1, read on the forward strand.
TTGAGATGAAGACCTTGGGTTTGGGGCCACATCATTCCTTTACAAAATCTCCTCCCAAGTTGAGACGGAGTATATCACTTGTATACGAATACTTCATGGGCACTCTCCTCAGTGCTCATTGTCTTCGTGACATCTATATGTTGTGTCATAGATCCACATTATATCTGCTGGTGGATATGATTATGTTCCTGAGATAGATCGACATTGTATTTGTTGGTGGATATGGTTGAGTTCATGATCATTGTATTGTATAGTGGCTACGGTCTTATTAATGACATGAATCCACTGTGTATTCTTTCATGGCCATGGTCTAACATTTCATATCATGGATCCACAATGTATTGATTGGCATCCATGCTCATTCAGATTCTGAGTATGTCTACCTAGGGGATTCGTCTATATCTGCTCATCCTTGGTGTTTGATTGCATGACTTCTTTGACTTCCGAACCTCCTTTCCTCTCTTCTCATGCTACCTCATATGGACATTATTGTAATGTATGTTGGCCATCCATTCCTTTTCTGACCTCACACATTAGGGGGCATCTGTTATAGCCTTAATTACCACCCTATAGGACAAATAGGAATCCACAAAGGGTTAGAGGCCATAATACATCTTTTTCCCAAGGTTTAACCCCCTTTTAGGAATCCTCGCGGGACACATAGTAGGCAACAAGCGAGCCTCTCGCTTAACACTAGTGGTCAACAAGCGAGGCACTGTCAAACTTCTAGAATCAAGGAGTTATGAGGTGATAGGCGAGGGATGAGTTGGATTTTAATGGAAAAGACCTAGGAAATCACATAATTCGAGTCCCTAGTGGTCTCTAGAAGATCTAGAAGCCTCTCCCAAGCCTCCTCCAAGAGCTAGATAACAAAGGAAAGCCCTGGGCAAGAAAGGAAGAATAGAAGGGTATTGTTATGTTGTCCAAGTGCAAAGGTATCTATCATCACAACCATAAGTCAGTGAGCCTAGCCTAACCAAGAAGCTGGAAGGAGAGGCAAGGAGCAAGGAATCAGAGGAGGATGCATCTTCATCAAGTTGAGGTATGATTTGGTATGCATTATCCATGTTTTATCAATAGATGAATGGTTTCCCCTGCATTTTATTTGTGTTCTTCTCATGAATGAATTGGATTTGATTATATAAATGGTCAATCAAGTTAGATCTAAATCATTTTGATTATTCCTAACACTAGAGAGAAAAGAGGAATGGTAGCGTTTGTTACTTGTGTGTAGGAAGCAAGTGATTGGAGTTGGAGTTGGAGTTGAAGATCTACAACATCCATGACATACATGAACAACTATCAAACAAAGGTATACCAATCTACCCCTCTTGTGTGTACAAGGAATTGTTTGCCTTCTAGATCTAGGAAAATCATAAGGAATTTACCCCCTTTCTATCCAGGATTACTAGGCTAATCCTAGGGAGATTTTGTTGTGTATTCAACAAGATCCTTGTGAGATTTATCCCATAATAGTTTGGCTTGAAAACAACCATTTTTTCAATATTTTTTTCCAATTCCACGGTGCACCTGAATGCTTCAGCTTGCCTTGAAGTGGTGCATCATGTGTGTAAATGCACAGTAAGCACCATAACTGGTGCGTAGATTCTAACAATACGCACCAATGTCATTCAAATAAAATCATTATAATTAAGTTTAAAAAATAAATATAGTGGTGCGTCTTTTGTAATGCCTTGTTACCAGTGCGTTACAAAAGACAATGCACCTCTAACCAACATCTTGGTGCTTTGGGAACACTAGAGCACCGGTTCTTTTGATTTAACAAAGTGCACCGATAGGATTGTATCCCATAAAATTTAGCGTAGCGGTGCATCCATCTTAACCATATGCACTGGTGTTGTTAAAAGAACCACACTAGGAAAAATAATGAACAAGTTTGCATAACTGGGTGTCTCGTTAGACGCCCCGTTGTGGGTGCTCTTTACAACACAACACAACTGATCCAGATTTATGAGCAGAACGAAATGAAACCATAGATTTATAATATTAACACAGAGACATAATGAACAATAACAAAGATACATTAAAACTTGACTTCTATTAAATGAGAAATATGCTGAAAACTGTAAAATGCAGACATAAAACAAGCTTGCTAGAATGGTGGCATCTTATCTCTGAGAAGAGATGGGACGACTACGCTCATTCACAAGAAGATGAGTACAATGAGGCTATGAAGGCCTTTTTACAATAAACATGAATGCCAAAATCCTATACATCCAAAAACCTAACCCTGGGAGATGAAGCACCAAAAGTCATGTGGGCCCCATTGGGGTAAGTTAGTACATCAACTTCCCGAGGTTGTAACTTTTGCATATGATCTCCGTTTAGGGTGCACGATAATTGGGTGGAAAGGTATTGATGAGGAGCTTCATTAAGGGGGCTCAATCAAAGTCCTTGGCTATCATTGAGGTGCCTGATCGCAAAAAAGCATCGCTTAGGCCCTTAAAATGGCCCCGGAAGTTCAGGAACTGAAAGTTTTTAGCAGTTGCCAAAAAATTGTTTTGAGCCAGTTGGACAAGGTGGGTGGCCACCGAGATCCTCCTGGATCAACAACACATCACTAAACAAAATCTCGGTGCTCCAATAACACAGTAGCACCAATGTGTTCATATTTTGAACTGCTTAATTTGCAATACAATAATTTAACCTAGCGGTGCCCTTAGGTCCAACAAACACACTGGTGTTGTAAAGAGCACAATATTGGGCTGAATATTTCATAATCCAACGGTGCAATGTGTCTTAAAATGTACTGCTAAAATACGTGCTAGTGCGACAATAAACGTGGTCCACTGGTGTGTAAAGTTTAATAGTGTTAAGCCCTAGACAAAGCCCCATGTTAAGCATAAAATCCCTTATAAATCCCTATATATTGAGTTATTACATTTCTAGTTTTATATTAGTAGGTCGGCTAGAACCTTCTATTGTACCCTTTGTCTCCTATATATATATTTCCCAAGGAAACCTAGTCTTAGGATCATGTTATCTCATCTCATTTTGTATTCTGAATTTGATGTATTGTAAAAGGAGGTTTCCCCCTCAAAGTGGACTGTATTCATTGAATTTTTATCATTTTTAAGGTGTTGGATCATAACATTTGGTATAAAGCATCGATCCCAGGGGTTTGCTTCTTCAAGAAAGTCATCTTGGCATTTTCGCTATAACTTTTTTCGGGGATGCTTTAGACAATGAAATTTTGAGGTTACTAAGAAGACATATCAAAGTAGTTGTGGTAAGCATTCAAGATTTTGGGTCTTTGTACTTTCAAAGATATAGCCTATGTAAGATAGGGTTTTTGACTCATCTTGAATTCAGTTTTAAACGAGTCATCTTGGGATTTTCGCTATAACTTCTTTTCTGGGAGGTTTTAGACAATGAAATTTGGTGGAGACTGAGGAGACATCTCCCAGTGCAAGTGGTCCAAATTTCATATTCTGGTTTGCTATAATTTCAGAGATATATTTCATTGAAGACAAGGCTTGCGACTAATCCTAAAATAAATTTTAAAAGAGTCAGCTTGGAATTTTTGTTGTAACTTTTTTTCTGTGAAGTTTCAAACTTTAAAATTTTTAGAATCTCGAGGAGACCTATCAAATGACATGTGGAAATCTTTTTATATTTTGAAACATTATAATTTGTGAGATATTTCTTGTGGAATTTGAGGTTGTTTACTAATCCTGAAATTAGTCTTCAACAAGACATTTTGGTATTTTTGCTATAACATTTTATTAGGGAAGATTCATACTGTGAAGTTTTCAAGAGTTTAACTAATCATATCAGAGTACTACATGCCATAATTTCATGCTCGTAAGGGTTCAAAGTTCAGAGATATATCATGACAAAGGTCAGCCATCCAAACATGCTCCAAATTAAAGGTTGAAAGGTACATAACTTACAATTGGCATAACTTTTTATTGGAAGATATCTTTTTGTAATGTCCCTAGTCTGAACCCTAGTTGCAATTGTACATATAGGCTGGTGATACGTTGGCACCAAGTTTTGGTTTTGCGTGCACCAGAGTAGTGCACGAGGTTTGTTACCAAAGAAAAAAGGTGCACACAATCTATTTGTTGCACACACCTGGGTAAGTGCACAGGGATTACTTTGAATTGCACACCAAAATAAGTTATAAATATATACATGGATGTATATATATTTGAGGTCGGAGAGCCTATGTGGTTATGAGGCTGGTGAGTCGAGATGCAAATAGGCCAACATGCCTATCCTTGTAAATTGTAATCACACTCAAGTTATTAATAATATAACATCACTGCGTGCAAAACACTCAGATGAAAAGAGATGGGGGGCTAACTCCACTAAAAAAGGGAAAAGTGGGGGCTAAGCCAAGGGGGATTAAGTCCAAGGGAATATTTTATTAATATTTGTGAAATGTATAATTTATGAATAATTATTTGTCCTAAGTTCCCGAGGAATGGAAGCGAGTCACCAAGTGGCTAAAGCTAATTTTGACGGTGACAAGTGTCAAGTT
>JASDQU010309033.1:69822-96789 GCA_032191745.1 Picea mariana
AAGTGTGGACCATAGTGCTGAAGTAAACCAAGGTCCCATTGAGAAATGGAAGCCACCATGATGAAGTAGTCCAACTGCCATTGTAAACCAGGGTCCCATGTTCAATTGCTCATGTCAACTCCACACAGTAGATATCGACACCCAATAACCAACTGAAAATGATGATCCCAATACTGACACCTATCATGTGGATCCAAATAAGAATATTCATCCACATAGTGGGAAAGAGTCAAAGATGAATCTGGAAGGAACAATACTGTTGTAGAATATGCAGGCTGGACACTGGTAATCATAACTAGCTCCTGATATGTCATATTGATGTGCTCTACATAAGGTGGAGTAGAGTCATCAAATAAAAGATGGAAGTGGTTGCAATCCCAGAAATGACAACTATCCATATACCAATCATCACAATCGGCCTCAAAATCATACCAAACATATATTTCTTGATTATATTCATCCCTGATGTCTACCATAAGAAATATCTCATGCATGATATCCAATGAATCTTGAATACTACGAAAACTATCATTGAGACCATCTGCAAGGTCATGCAATCTGTCACGCAATGTGCCATACAATTGGGCTTTGATTGCTTTAGTCATCTATAGAATTTATTTGAGGGTTTGAGAGGAAATAGCCATTGGAAACACCACATAAAATATACCAAAATAAATCTATTAAAATAATTTATTCAATGAAATTGATTTGGTAACAATCTAAGCACACTATGAAAAGTTATGAACTCTGCAGTCCTACCACCATTACGAAAAACTAAAAAACATTAGTTGATTTTAAATCAGCAATATCTTCACTTCCAGAGCTCCGATTTGGACGTTTTTTTTTTTGAAATTGGGTGAATTTGTGAGAGGAACCCAGATATGCAATTTGTTTTGAAAAATGCAGCATCAAATTCTACATAAATCAGAAAAATCACGCGGCCATCCGTGGAAAAAAAATGCTAAAAATTACATATTTTAAAATGCAAATAACTTGACTTCCCAGACTCCGTTTCGGATGATTTTCTTTTTAAATTAGGTGTTTTTCTGAGAGGAACTCATATCTACAACTTGTTATTTCAAAATTTGCACCAAAACATACAAAAATCATTCGTAATGTCGAGGCCTTTCTTCTTTTGAAAAAATAAATCTGCAAAAAATAAAAATATTTGCCCACACTTCCTGCTAAGGAAAGTGCTTTGATACCACTTGTTAAGAACCAAATACTTGCATACAGAAACACAACAATATTTAGAGAACAATATAGAAAAAAACCACTTTATTATATAAAAACCCTGAGGGTGGGGCAACACCATACAACGGATCCTATTATGGAAGGGATCCTCTCATGTTCACTTGCTACTTCGAGGGGGGTTTCTCCACATGAGCTTCAACTCCAAATACAATACTTCTCTTCATATCCCATTACATTGCTCAAACTCTTTTATATAGTGCTACCATCACCTAAGAACATTCTAGAGGAGGATTCTTCTAGAAGTACAACCTTCTAAGAAATCCTCTTTCATTTATTATATCTAACTACCCATTTATTATATCTAACTATCATAGTGGGCCTTATTTAATAATATAGTGGACCTAGTTCACCTTACATTGAAAGAACCTCCACTATTATCATTATGGGCACTTTGGTCCCCCCCACTACCTCTATAAGTACCTAACATAGCCACAAGCCAAATATTATCGTAATACATGAAATATTGGTAGATGGAGTATGAGCCAGAGCTATCTTTGATTCATGGCTAAAAAAATGGTTGTTTTGTTCATTGGATGTAGATTGGTAGTTGGGAGGAATAATTATCACGTGGATCTTAGATTTTAAATAACTCTCTAATTATGCACAAAACTTTTCCATTTCGGTTCACATAGAAGAAAAAAATTTAGGTTTTAGACTGACAGTGCTAAACATATACCGGCTGTACACGGATAGTGTCCCTTATAGGAAAGTCTATCAGTTTATAAAGTTTTGGAAGATCCTTTCACGCTTATAAGAGGAGATTTAAATCTCACATTCTCCTCAAGAGAGGTATGGGGGGTCAATGCAAGGATGGACTCTCAAAGCCGTTTCTTTACAATGATTTTTGAAAAACACAAGTTAATGGACATGGAACCAAAAAAGTTGGTACGAACTTGGAAAACCTTTCACGTAGATGATGCAATGATCTCTAAGAGGTTGGATCAATTCCTAGTGTTGGAAGCATTGATGGACAACTCCTTCCTAATAAAGTCATGGGTTTCCTTAGCAGGTCTATCTGACCATCTCCCAGTTCTATTTCAATTGGCCTCCGGGGGAGAGAAGCCACCCTCTCCCTTTAAACTTAATCACACTTTGCTCCTAGAGGAAGATTACTAGAAAATGGTTGAGGAGAAAAGGAAGAAGTTGCTTGGCGCCTAAAGAGCTGTGCCAATTGGATAAAGGAGGGGGATAACAATACTAATTTTTTTCACCAGTATGCTAATCATTAGAAAAATATGAATTCAATATGGGAGATCAAAACGCTGAATGGAGCCCTGGTTCACACATTCAAAGAAATGGTTGAGGAATGCGTCCGTCACTTCCAAACCTTGTTTTCAGAAAAAAGTGGGTGCTCGATCCAGGAAATCCTTGAAGTTATCTCCAAAATCCCAAATGTGTTTTCTGATGAAATGAACCAGGGTTTGGAGGAGTTAGTTTCCAATTTTGGAGTATTAGCGACACTTACCTTTATACAAAAAGGCAAGAGTCCTAGTCAGGATGGCCTCACAGTACAATTTTTAATTAGTTTATATGATTTGCTTAAAAAGGATTTGATAAAGGTGGTTAAAGAGTCTCAGAGTTTAGGTAAGATGATGTGTTCATTGAATTCCTCCTTTCTTACTCTTTTCCCTAAAAAAAAGGATGGAGTATCATTCGATGACTATTGAACCATAGCGTGTTGAAATTCTATCTACAAATTAGTGGAAAATATCATTCCCCAAAGATTAAAACCGATTCTGAGTGATGTCATTACATAAGAACAATTTGGTTTTCTACAACGAAGGCAAATCCATGACGTAGTGTCGATAGTGAAAGAAACACTTCACTTGATCAAGTTGTCAAATCATCTCACAGTTATCCTTAAGTTGGATCTCTCTAAAGCCTACGACCGTGTAAATTGGACTTTATTACAATTAGTATTCCTAAAAATAGGTATGCATCTATCCACTACAAATTGGATTATGGGTTGTGTAGAGTCCGTTTCTTTCACAACGTTGATCAACGGTTCCCCTTATAGGTTTTTTCTAGCTTCTAAAGGGCTTAGACAGGGGTGGCCTCTATCCCCCTTAGTTTTTCTCATTATAGCTGATGCTTTGAGCAGGATGATCCATGAATCTAGATCAAAAGGTGAGCTAAGGGGAGTAAAGGTATTCGACAAAGTGTTTATCACTCACATTCTCTTCGAGGATGATGTGCTTTGTTTTGCTCAGGGAACTATGCGAGATTTATCTTCGTTGAAAGGAATTCTAGAATTATACTACAAAGCTATGGCTATGGAAATTAACCAAGATAAATCTTGTCTCATCCCATGTATTTTTTCACAATCAACCCTTAGTGGGTTAGTCAATCTACTCCCTTTTTTGTGAAAAGAGTTGGATTCATGATTTAAATACCTAGGATTTGTTTTGAAACCAAACAAGTATAATTTCATCAACTAGACATGGTTGTATAAAAAATTTGAGGCATGCATTTCTCTTTGGGTTAACAGGCTTCTCTCGAGAGGGGGACCTTTAAATTTTATCAAGTCAGTATTAGAAAACATCCCTGTGTTCTGGATGTCATCAACGACGGTGCTAAAAGAGATCCTCACAAAAATAAAAAATACAAGTTTCCAATTCCTATGGTTGGGAGCGAGGTCCTCTGGAGGCATCCCCTTTGTCAAATGGAGCCAAGTGGCATTTCCAAAGAAGCTAGGAGGGTGGGGATTAAAAAACATCTATATGTTTTCCCTTTCATTGGAAACCATAAACTTGTGGAATCTCACACATATTTTCTCTTTATAGGGCAAAGTCATGTAAATACTTGTAGGATATGTCTATCAAGGAATAGTCCCGAAAACCCAAAAATTCCTTTGGTGGTTCTATCATGTGGAAAGCGTTGGCTATAAATTTCCCTCTGGTAGGATCGTGGACTGTATGGAAGATAGGTAATGGTCGAAAAATTAAAATCGGGCAAGACCCTTAGATGGGCATCGAGGAGGAATTTCAACTCTCTGAAGCTCTTAGTTGGGCTCTCCATGATGCTAACATCTTCTCTCTTGTGGATGCAAAATCCCATCCCATGCAGGTCAATGGGAGGCATCGCTAGAAGACAAGTGAGAAGATAGGATTGGAGGTTGATTATCAGCTAAGTGGAATTCCTATATAGGAAAATTGGTATCCAATTTCAACAAATTAAAGGAAGAGGAGGACGATGCCCTCTCCTGGTCCAAAAACATGGGCAAAGGGGAATACACAACAAAGTTTGGGTATGCAGTCGTAATGGAAGCTAGGTTCTCCAATGAAAAACAATGGTGGTGGATATCCTATGGAAACTTCAAACTTCAATGGAAAGTAAAATAACAATGTGGCTTGCACTAACTGACAAATTATTAGCGTGGGAAAATGGGTTAAAATGTGGTTGGAATGACCCAAGCGGATGTCATTTATGCAAAGTTAATGAGAAATCAAGTGCTCATTTGTTTATTTTTTGTTCTTACACAATGTAGGTTTCCAAGTATGTAAGGACATAATTCAAGTAGATGGAAACCTGGGGACACCTTGTTTTGGATGCATGCATGCGGTCATGTTTGGAGGATAAGATGGTAAAACAGGTGGAAGGATTTCGTTGTATTTTGGTCAATATTTTATGGTGGGTGAAAAACTGTAACATATTTAGAGACATGGATATTCCCCCAGAGGTAACGACAAATTAGATCTAAATATTTATAAGGAATTCTGGGTAAACACCAAAGGTGAAAATCCGCGGATTCCCATGATTCCTAAATTGGACAAGGAAATTCCCTGGGGGTTCTTTGACGATGCCAACCAAGGTCACCCTCCTTCTTGTGGGGTTGGAGTTGTGTTTTTCATTAACCATAACCATTTTATGCATATTTAGTATTCTCCAGGTAGAGGTTCTAACAATAGAGCTGAATTCATCGCCTTAAGAACCTTGTTGGCTATCGTACAAGAAAAGTGAGTTAAAAAATTGCAGATAATGGGAGATTCCAAGCTTGTTATTTATTGGGCCCTTCATAAAGTCAAAGTGGGAAATTTTTGCTTAGGTCCATTACTTCAAGATATTCTAGAATCTTGTCAATCTTTTGATTGGCTCTCATTCAGACACATATACAAATAACTCAACATGAAAGAGGACAAACTCTCAAAGGAGGCCTTATCACTTCCTTCTAGAGCCTTTGGTTATTATGAATTTGTTGATGCTACAAAGTTGGAATCTATGGAATTTCAACTCTAAAGTTTTGCGTGATAGTAACAACATTGCTTGGCGGTGTTGTTTTTCTAATATAGAGCATCGATAGTGGTGCGTAGGGATTGTTTTAGGTGCACTAGTTACTTTTATACATTTGTTTGCAAACATAAATTAATTTTAGTTTTTGTTAAATACAAGTTATTTATTTATGTGTGTGTTTTATAATTTCAATTCATTTTATCTATGTATACATGCCTAAAACTGTTTGTATGCAAATAAGAGACGACAACGACGAGAGGAGGAGGAGAAACAACAACGACAACGGGTCGAAGCGTACACCTTTGTACATGAGTGGGAGGCTTGAGAGAGGGAGAGGGAGTTGTTCATTTACCCTATTACACCACAAACACATTCTCTTTTGAGAGATGTTGGCCTCCTCTAGTTTTATGAGGAGGGTACATCTCTCACGTGGAACTCTCCATTATTATTGTAACACATTAGACCCCCTAACTCTCTTAGGCTTGTGGGGTGTTCATTTTCCCTCTTCCCTCAAGGTAAGTATTCACGTTACTCTCCTTGGTTTTGGTTCATCACTATTTTGGGTGAGAACTTCTCTTATCACAATATTTACTCTATTAAATATTACTTGTTCGACCCCTAAATTATCAACGAAATCCTTCTACGGAGTTCACTATGATGACTAGAGATCTATATGCCTTCAATCAAATGGTTAGAACCACTTCTCGCTTCTAGATTGATGATCTTGAACGATTCAGACTGTTTCCCATCATGTGAAGTACCTAAATAGATATGGAATTATAAGATAAAATAATAACTCAAATCATTCACCAAAACACTAAACAAAATAAATAATCAAAACCCTTGAGGTAGGGTAACACCATATATTAATCCTTTAGGAACAATAACACTCCTCAAGTAATCCTTACTTGTTAAAATCACAATATACTTCACTATGCTCTAATACATTGCTTACAATTCTTTATATAACATTCTCTCTATATCCTAGGAACATTCTAGAAATCCTTCTCATATTTACTATGTTCATATTGATATATTTAACTACCATAGTTAATCCAAAATGGATCCAGGAGCCAAGATGGGGTCCAGGAGGGCCTAAAAATAAAAGTGCTCAGAATCTCTTTGTTGTTGCAAGAGTTGACTCTAGGTTGTAATAGAGCCAAGCCTTAGCACATTTTTTAAAAAAAGAAAAAATTATTTACTGTTCAGAACTTGACTTGGGTTGCAGCAAGCCAATCCCTGAAAATTGATTTTGAGTGTACTTCTGACCTAATACACTCAGAGATAGTTCTCTCAACAGCCAAGGGCTCTTTACTCAGGAATAATCAATAATCACAGTAAGAAGGCCAGATTTCTTATTAGAAAAGATTTTTAATAAGGTTGGGGGTTGGACCAGGGAAACAGTCCATTGGGCATGGAGTCAAGTGAAAAGTGAAGAAAGGAGATCATAGTGGTGATCGCATTACTTGTGGAAAATGAGGCAAAATAAGTCTATCTTTCAGCTATAAATAATCATGATAAAATAGCAGAAAAAGAAAAGAAAAAGGCCATCACAGTGAAAGCATCTATCAAGGATGAATTTCCACTACAACTTTGGAAGAAAAAACTGAAGGCTGATAAATTAATACAGAGCACTTATCTGGAGTGAATTCTGACCAGTCACCATTGAAAACAAAACTCTTATCAACTATGTGTAAGGAGCATGTAAAATGAATTCCAAACAGATTTTAACTCAGTCGATAAAAGAACAGATAGATAATATGACAAAAAAGAGAACATAGTGAAATAAATGACCGTGATGAATCTCATAATATCAAGTCAACATGTCACTCTGTATAACTCCATTCCAGGCTTTCAAAATAACTCTAAGTTCCAAAAGGATATCTCTGCCAAAGAGGTTTACCCCCAGGCTTCCCCCCAGGCTCCCCCTTTCTCTGTTACAATGAATGAACCTCTATATAAATTCCCTCTCTCAAGGAGGTTGAATCCACGTCATAAGATAGCTAACTGAAAATGAACTAACTTCAACCGTCTTTAACTAATCATAACAATAATCTGAATTAATTTAAAAGCACAAATAAATCCTAATTTCCATCGAACTATCTATAGCAGTGTATGCGCAAAAATCTCTGCAGTTGTCGGGAGTTCGTGATGAATAACCAGATCAACATTAGGAATATCAAGACCACAGATAGCTACATCAGTAGCAAATTAGCATGTTAAAACGTCTCTCGCGAAAGCCAGCAAGAGTCTTCTCTTGCTGATTCCGATGAACTTCATTACAACATAGCAGGCCCCCGCACCTTGATTGATCTTCCCGTTCCATGTTAACTTGGTTACTATGAGAATTTGCTTTCCTCACTTCAACATAGTGGGTGTCAAATTTTGAGCTCCTCCCTTTACCAATTTTTCTCGTAGAACCCACCTGATCAAACAACAAATCTTGGTGGTATGCCTCAACATTTCCATCCGCCTGTTGCACAACAGAATGTGAAGTTGTGCCTATTGCTGTGGAAGACATTGGTTGTATCCCCCGGGCCTCTATATGCATATGTTCGTCATTTGTAATTTTTTCTGCCTTAGTAGAAGCAATCTGAGACTTACCTTTACTCCTTGATACACCTGAACTGTCTTGATCTATACTGCATTCTTTTAGGGCTCCATAATCATTAGGGCCAGCTTGGAGTCTATGTCGATGGGATTTAGAACCTTCAAGCATTTCACTGGTCATACCAACATATTTGTTTCTCTTTCTAGCTGCCTTTGTATTGTGTCTTCTTATAGATTTGGAGGTCAAGGTTTTCTTTTCCTTAAAATTCAGCATGTCCCTCTAGTCGAGACTAAAATCAACAGAACTCTCTGAATGCTCAAGCTCATTTGTTGAAGATCCCATTGTCAGTTTGATTTCGACAGGGAAATCGACGACTTCCTGGAACACATGGATATACTTACTCCTGATCTTTAAGCTCTGTATTTGTCCCGGAACCTTCAAACTGAAAAAGACCATAATTCTTATAGATATCATCCATGGAAAATCGTGTTGCATTGCTCATTAGCAACTGATATGGCCTACCCTTCAAATCCACATTAGCAGGGTGAACAACCGGTTTTCCAATTTAAGAGGCACGTCGCCTCATAGCCATCTCTTAACAATCATCATTGCTGTGATTGGAGCATCACCACATTGCCACTGGGATGCAAGCTCTTCAGGTTTATTACAGTTGCCGTGTAATCATTCAACCCAACACCTAAGAGATGATAAGCAATATGGCCAAGGGCATATGCATAGTCAAAGTTTGATGGTAAAGATTCTCGAGTTTGATAGCCAAAATAGCATTCTTTGAACATCTAAGCGCAAAATTTTGTCCCGTCGGCGCAAAGATGGAACCATGAATCGAATTTCAGACTTTCGGAGGAAGAAGCGTAATGTGAAAAACAATGATCAAAATCCCGAAATCGCGTGATTGGTGCTCTTCATGGTGTTTCGTGCATGAAGCATGTGTTGGTGTTTTATTTGCTGTTTGCATTCGGGAGGTTGCTCTCTAGCCGGTCTACGTTCATCGTCTATGCCAGCCTAATCGTGTTGAGTACTGCAGTTCATATATGTGGCTATCTCGCCTAGCAAGAAGTATGTGACCATTATCTGTGCGTGCTACAGAAGTCATGGTTTACACCATCAGATGGTATTGTATACTCGGGCAATGGTTGCAAAGAAAGTTCAGCATACGGATCTGTTCCATCACCACTACTACTGCAGCATACGCCCAGTAAAATCAACTCAACAGGAGTAGCTAGAACCAAAAGATATTGTATGGTTTCCACAAAAATTCCAGGCTTAGCTTTGGCAAGACCAACAACACAAATGGGTTGCTCCTCACCACTATACTCTGGGCACTGTCCATCCCATTACTACTGCCGCATAAACAGAGAGTTGTCAATAGAATCCCAGGCCCTTCGACTTTCAGGAAATATACCACAAAGGGTTGTCCCTTCACCTCCAACTTCATTGTAATGGTCTACCAGAACTGGTGGCAATTCTCTAGCATTAACCACTTCAATAGGATAAGGCCACTGCTAGATAGTTGAATGGCTGAAGTTTCCTGTGCTATAAGTGCTAGGACATTCTTCGCTGGCGGACAAGGCTTGCATTTTACAAGCCATGGAAGTCCAGAAATTGCAACAGGATGTAAAGATGAAGACAACACAGGCAAAAAGAATGTTGGATATAGGTTCCTTCTGATTGATGAGGGCATAGAGTCTAAGAGTCTTCCTAAGAAGGTAGTTGTAGACCGCTCCCACTATTCCTCCAATAATTCCCAAGTATGAGCATAGGATCAACAAATTGATACTTGAACGTCACCGAACTCACATCAAACATTATCAGGCCACCATTTCCAAAGAGGCCATATTTTCCACTTTCACAATAAGTTATGAATCCCTTCAGCACTACAACGACCACTGTTGTGGTGAAAAATTTTCTCCAAAGAAGAGCACTTCACCACCATGTTGTTATTTCAAGTGTTCTAGTGAGAGACCCCAGAACACGAACTTTCTTCCCAAAAGGCCCTACAAGGCCTTCAACAATCTGATACAAGTTAGAGATAATTTGGAGTTGAGATCTCTATTTAATTTATAAGCTTGATGCGATCCTCAAACACATTTGGGATGAAGACACTAAGTAGAGAAATTTTCAAAATCTGTTACAACACTCTTCAAAACAGATGTGTGCGTATGCCTCGTTTATATGAACCCAACGCAACTTGAACGGGCTAAAACAGACACCGTATGCGAAAGATATTGCGGTTTGTTCGTTTTGTCAAACATGTAAAAAATATTGACTGTACAGTCCATACAATGATGATGTGGCAACTGAATGTACATGCCGTACGAACGTACAATGATGTGGTAGGTATATTAGCATGCTGACTGGGATGGCAGGTGGATGAATCAGATTGTGACACATGGCACCACTGCAAGGGTGACATGTGGCAAGGTTCGTACGACACATGGCACTGACGTGGATAGGTGCTGACTGGGCAGATATTGTTGACAACAGGGCGAATGATTTATTAATACGTGGAATATTTTTGGATGAATGTAATGGTGCCACATGGTCCAGTATTGGGATGCCACGTGGCACCCCTCCATTGGTGGTTTGGGCAAAAGTTTGTGACTCAAGGAGAGTCGAACCCACGACCTCCGGGCAGGGGGGGGAGCGACCTGGCAGGGCCGAGATACTAGCCTGCCCATTGTATTTCTTGTTAAATACAGTGGGAAGATTATATTTAAACTTGCAACTTTGTATAGTGGGGCAGATAAAGGGCTGGGGCCTAGCCCCAACCCCCAACGCAACACATTCCATACGACTAGTTCATATGCGACCCTGACCTAAACTGTTAACCGTTGGCGCGATCGTATGTACCATTGATATAAATGTATGGCGTGGATTAGTGGGTTAGCACCTGGTCGGTCGAGCTAGCTCGCCAACCAAGGGCGTAACTATGGCTAAAATGACTAGGCTATAACAACTTTAGGGCGCGCGGAAGTTTAAGTGGAAGCCACATGGGCCAAGCCACATGACCAGTGGGCCGACAGTTAAGGGGGCTAACAAGGCAATGCTAGCCCTTGGACACTTGGACAGTGCGCATGTGACCAGGAGCTTGAGGATCGGGGGTTGGTGCGCCATATATTTCCAAAAGTGAGTTTTCTACCTTATATTATAATTTTTAATGAATTTTTAGCTAGATTTGGGAGATTTAATCCGTTTTTAGAGGATCTTGGGCTCTTTTTGAGGCCATATCTTTGGGGGAAGTTGGGAGTTTGTTACCAAATTTAGGCCTATATAAACGAGAGGTTATTGAAGCCAAGGGAGGAGGTTCAGATCAGGAAAATGCTGATGAATTATTGAGGAAAAACAATTTTTATGCAAGGAAGCCATTGAGGAGAGAACCTTTGTGGGCCATTTCCGGGAGCTTCGTTCATCCATTTTCAGTGCGATCAATTTTGATGGGTTTTTGAGATCTAGTAGAACACAACTAGCTCATTTTTGTAATCCATTGGCACTTTTATGTTGTACATTTGAAGCTTCGAATAGAAATAAGAAATCCTCACCCACTTAGACAAAGGCCCGAACACATAGGTGAGATTGCCGAACTCCGTTATCAACTTTTGTTGTTATGGTTTTCTGTTCTTTTATGCTTATTTCCAGATCTATATATTTCTTTATGGCTGCTATGTTTCCTCATTGATTCTTGATCTTTCATTAATTTCCTAAATGGTAATTTAACTCATTCTTTAAAACTCAACCATTTTCGTTAAAATATATTTTCGGATCAAGTGGTATCAGAGCTAGTTGACTGTTGGTTTTTGAGTTTGCATGACTACCAGGAAAATTAATCTAAATGACTTTATCAAGATGAGAAGGATATGTGAAAAAATCTCTTTTCCATGGCCGAGATGGTAAAAGTGTTGTATGGAGATTACTTGGAATGAAAGAGACCGGTTCAAGAGAAAAAATCAAAGAACAACAAAAGCAAAGAAGAATTGAATGAATTGCCTTCTACACCTGATTCATAAATCATCTATGAGGTATGCAGTGGAAGTTATTCATCAATTTCGGATTGTTCCCATCAAGATGGTTCTTTTGGTGCATTTGAAAAACATACAAAAGGTGTGGGTTTGAAAGTGCTAACCAATATGGGTTATGAAGGAAAGGGCCTTGGAAATAAGGGCCAAGGTATCATTAATCCCATAGAGTTTAGGGAAAGACCTCATTATTTAAGATTGGGATATGGGGAAGAGGAGATTGGAGAATGCTCCAAAACATTGGAAGCAAGTGATGCTTCAAATGACCAGCCTAATTCATTGCAGGAACGATTCACGAAAGGTGATGGTGATAGTGAATGCAAGTCATCTCCAAAGAAAAATGAATATCAACAAGAAAGGTATAATGGTCATGGCTTTTCCAAATCCCTTTTTGATTATAAAAAGCGTAATTATGTAATCTAGAACTTGTGGAATATGTATCCTTGTACGTTTTGTCTTTCACCTAAGCATTGTGTGGCCAAGTGTTGGAAGAGACAATCTTTGTACAGGAAATTTATGTTGACTAGAAAGGAGACGCGACATAAAGACTCAACTCCACAACGAAAGAAAGAGAAGGGAAAACAAGTCTGGATGCCAAAAAACCACTGCACTTATTGTAACAAGGGTGGACATCAAAAGGATAAATGTTGGAATCTTAATCCAAAGCTTCATCCAAAGAAGGACAAAAGGATTGCGCATGTACTCACCAAGGAAGAGGCATTACCAACGAAGGAAGAGGAACAACATGAAGGAAAGAAAACAACCACTTGGTTTTTCCAGAAGTATATGTCACATCTTCATTGTATTTTGCTTCCATTAATGTAATCACATATGTTGTAATGATGACCTGTTATAACATCATTTTGTACAACATAGTGTTTTATTTTTATCCTTACAAGTATGTAATTAGTAAGGTCCATTTTGTAACCTTTTGGAGGACCAAAAGGTCTTTAGTGGGGATGTGTGATCCAAAATGGATCTAGGAGCCAAGATGGGGTCTAGGAAGGCCTAAAACTTAAAGTGCTTAGAATCTCTTCAAAAAGGACGTGTGCGTAGGCCTCATCGATATGAACCCAACAAAACTTGAACGGGCTCAAATAGACACCGTATGCAAAAAATATCGCAGTCTGTTCGTTTTTTCAAACATGCAAAAAATGCTGACTGTACAGTCTGTACAGTGCTGATGTGGCAGCTGAATGTACATGTCATATGACCATACAATGATGTGGCAAGTATAGTGGCATGCTGACTGGGCTGACATGTGGATGAATTAGATTGTGACAAATGGCACCACTGCAAAGGTGACACGTGGCAGGGTCCGTACAACACATGGCACTGACGTGGACAAGTGTTGACTGGGAAGATATTGTTGATAGTTGGGCAAATGATTTATTGACACATGGCATAGTTATGGACGAATGTAATGGTGCCGCATGGACTAGACTTGGGCTGCCACGTGGCACCCCTCCATTGGTGGTTTGGGAAAAATTTTTTGATTCAAGGGGAGTCGAACCCGCGACCTCCGGGCAGGGGGGGAGCGACTTGGCAAGGCTGGGATACCAACCCGCCCACTACATTACTTGTTAACTATAGTGGGAAGTTTATATTTAAACTTGCCGATTTTTATAGTGGGATGGATAAAGAGTTGGGGCCTAGCCCCATCCCCTGCCGCAACACATTCCATATGACTAGTTCATATGTGACTCTGACCTAAACTGTCAACCGTTAGCGCGGTCGTATATAGCGTTGATATAACTGTATGGCCTGGATTAGTGGGTTAGTGCCCGGTCGGCTGGGATAGCCCGCTGACTAAGGGCGTAACCATGGCTAAAATGACGAGGCTATAACAACTTTAGAGTGCGTGGAGGTTTAGGTGGTGGCCACATGGGCCAAGCCACATGACCAGGGGGCCGACAGTTAAGGGGGACAACAAGCCAGCGCTAGCCCTTGAACACTTGGAAAATGCACATGTGACCAGGAGCCCGGGGCTGGAGCGCCATATTTTGCCAAAAGTGGGTTTTCTACCTTATATTATAATTTTTAATGGATTTTTAACCAGATTTGGGAGATTTAATCCATTTTTGGAGGATCTTGGGACCTTTTTTAGGCCAGATATTGGGGGGAAGTTGGGAGTTTGTTACCAACTTCAGGCCTATATAAACCAGAGGTTCTTGAAGCCAAGGGAGGAGGTTTAGATAAGGAAAATGCTGATGGATTGTTGAGGCAAAGACATTTTTATGCAGGGAAGCCATTGAGGAGAACACCTTTGCGGGTCATTTCTGGGAGCTTCGCTCATCCGTTTTCAGTGCCGTCAGTTTTGATGGGTTCTTGAGATCTAACAGAACAAATCTAGCTCATTTTTGTAATCCATTGGCACATTTATGATGTACATTTGAAGCTTCGAACATAAATAAGAAAGCCTCACCCACTGAGACAAAGGCCCGAAGACGTAGGCGAGATTGTTGAACTCCGTTATCAACTTTTGTTGTTATGGTTTGCTATTCCTTTATGCTTATTTTCAGATATGTATATTTCTTTATCGCTCCTATGTTTCCTCATTAATTCTTCCTCTTTCATTAATTTCCTAAATGGTAATTTAACTCATGCTTTAAAACTCAACCATTGTCGTTAAAATATCTTTTCGGATCAAGTGGTATTGAAGCTAGTTGATGGTTGGTTTTTGAGTTTACATGACTACCAAGAAAATAGCATCTAAAGAAGGACTTTCTCAAGATAAGAAAGATATGTGAAAAACTCTCTTTGCCATGGCCGAGATGGTAAAAGTGTTGTATGGAGATTACTTGGAATGAAAGAGATCGGTTCAAGAGAAAACTTCAAAGAACGACAAAAGTAAAGAAGAATTGAAGGAATTGCCTTCTACACCTGATTCAGAAATAATCTCCGAGGTATGCAGTGGAAGTCATTCATCAATTTCACATTGTTCCCATCAAGATGGTTCTTTTGGTGCATTTGAAAAACATACAAAAGGTATGGGTTTGAAATTGCTAACCAATATGGGTTAGAGAAAGACCTCATTATTTAGGATTGGGATATGGTGAAGAGGAGATTGGAGAATGCTCCAAAACATTGGAAGCAAGTGATGCTTCAAATGACTAGCCTAAGTCATTGCGGGAATGATTTACAAAAGGTGATGGTGTATCACTCCCTGATCGTGATAGTGAATGCAAGTCATCTCCAAAAAAAATTGAAGATCAACAAGAAAGGTATAATGGAAATGGTTTTTCCAAATCTCTTTTTGATTATAAAAAGCATAATCATGTAATCCAGAACTTGTGGAATATGTATCCTTGTACGTTTTGTCTTTCACCTAAGCATTGTGTGGCCAAGTGTTGGAAGAGACAATCTTTTTATAGGAAATTTATGTCGACCAAGAAGGACACATGACATAAGGACTCAACTCCACAACGAAAGAAAGAGAAGGGAAAACAAGTCTGGATGGAAAAAAACCACTACACTTATTGCAAAAAGGGTGGACATTAAAAGGCTAAATGTTGGAAGCTTAATCCAGAGCTTCATCCAAAGAAGGAAAAAATGATTGCGCATGTACTCACCAAGGAAGAGGCATTACTAGCGAAGCAAGAGGAACAACATGAAGGAAAGAAACTAGCCACTTGGTTTTTCCAGAAGTGGATGTCAAATATTTATTGTATTTTGCTTCCATTAATGTAATCACACATGTTGTAATGATGACCTATTATAACATCATTTTGTACAACATAGTGTTTTTTTTGATCCTTATGAGTATGTAATCAGTAAGGTCCATTTTGTAACCTTTTGGAGGACCAAAAGGTATTTAGTTGGGAGTTGTGATCCAAAATGGATCCAGAAGCCAAGATGGGGTCCAGGAAGGCCTAAAACTCAAATTGCCCATAATCTCTTCAAAAAGGACGTGTGCATAGGTCTCATCCATACGAACCCAACACAACTTGAACAAGATCAAAAGGACACCGTATGCGAAAGATATCACACTCTGTTCATTTTGTCAAACATGCAAAAAATGCTGACTGTATAGTCTGTACAGTGCTGATGTGGCCACTGACTGTACAGGCCGTACGACCATACACTAATGTGGCAGGTACAATGGCATGCTGACTGGGATGGCAGGTGGACAAATCAGATTGTGACACTTGGCACCACTACAAGAGTGACATGTGGTAAGGTCTGTACGACACGTGGTGCTGACATGGACATGTGCTGACTTGGCAGATATTGTTGACAGCTGGGCGAATGATTTATTGACACGTGGAAAATTTATGGACGAATGTAATTGTGCCACATGGCCTAGTCTTGGGCTGCCACATGGCACCCCTTCATTGGTTTGGGAAAAAGTTTGTGACTCAAGGGGAGTCGAACCCACGACCTTCGGGCAGGGGGGGAGCGACTTGGCAGGGCTGGGATACCAGCCCGCCCACTGTATTCCTTGTTAAATATAGTGGGAAGTTTATATTTAAACTTGCAACTTTATATAGTCGGGTGGATAAAGGGCTGGGGCCTAGCCCCAACCCCCGACACAACACATTCCCTAAACTGTTAATCATTGGTGCAGTCGTATGTACCGTTGATATAACTGTATGGCATGGATTAGTGGGTTAGCGCCTGGTCGGTCGGGCTAGCCCACCGACCAAGGGTGTAACCTTGGCTAAAATGAAGGGGCTATAACAACTTTAGAGCACATGGAGGTTTAGGTGGCTGCCACATGGGCCAAGCCACATGACCAGGGGGTCGACACTTAAGGGGGACATCAAGACATCGCTATCCCTTGGACACTTGGACAGTGCGCATGTGACCAAGAGCCCGAGGATCAGGGGCTGGCACGCCATATTTTTCCAAAAGTTGGTTTTCTAGCTTATATTATGATTTTTAATGGATTTTTACCCAGATTTGGGAGATTTATTGCATTTTTGGAGGATCTTGGGCCCTTTTTGAGGCCAGATATTGGGGGGAAGTTGGGATTTTGTTACCAAATTCATGCCTATATAAACCAGAGGTTCTTGAAGCCAAGGGAGGAGGTTCAGATAAGGAAAATGCTAATGAATTTTTGAGGCAAAGCCATTTTTATGCAGGGAAGCCATTGAGGAGAGCACCTTTGCAGGCCATTTCTGGGAGCTTCGTTCATCTGTTTTCAGTGCCATCAGTTTTGATGGGTTCTTGAGATCTAGAAGAACACAACTAGCTCATTTTTGTAATCCATTGACACTTTTATGATGTACATTTGAAGCTTCAAACAGGAATAATAAAGCCTCACCCACTGAGACAAAGGCCTAGAGACGTAGGCAAGATTGCCAAAATCCATTATCAACTTTAGTTGTTATGGTTTGTTGTTGCTTTATGCTTATTTCTAGATCTGTATATTGCTTTATGGCTACTATGTTTCCTCATTAATTCTTCCTCTTTCATTTATTTCCTAAATGGTAATTTAACTCATGCTTTAAAACTCAACCATAGTCGTTAAAAGATCTTTTTAGATCAATAGTGGGCCTTATTTAATAATATAGTGGACCTAGTCCACCTTACATTGAAAGGCTTTCACTAATAATACGTAACCACATTCCCATTTGGTACCTCCCTAGGTACCCCATATTACCTTCCTAGATATACTACATTCCATCTGCCTTCACATGTTTCATCATCAAAACATGAGAAGAAACCATACAACATGACCGACTAAGCAATGTAGCTAACTAATGCCAAGTATGACCATCCATCCATCCTAATGGAAGGCGAACGTGATGTCCAACTGCTGCCTTTCCACCTTGATATTGATGCTTTTGGTGCCATGGGATGGTGGCTCTATCCTGATATCATCATGCAGTGTTGGTAGTCCTCCATGTGCCTCTTGATTAGTGTCCTTTCTGGGTCCATGGCAGTCCTCCATGCCCCTGCCTTGATGACTGTTGTTTCTCTATATGGTATGGATGGTGATATACAACAACTACCAGAATCAATTCTTTTTTCTTCAACTCTGCAACATAGTGTGCCTTTGAGTCAATGCTCTCATTGGTTTTTTAATTGTGTCCTTCATGTGGCTTTGATTTATCTCCTTCTGTAGACTATGCTTCTAATACAACTTCGGATTCTGCAATAAATTATTTTGATGCAATGTCGAATTCTACAATAACTTATTTGTTTTCCACCATAGGCCCTTCTTGCTTACTAAGAGACACATCATGCAATGTGATTTTTTTTTTTTTGTACCAAAGCTTTATAAACTTCTTTTGCACATTAATATTAACTATACCAACTGATTCCATCCAAGGATATCCCAAAACAATATCCACATCAGCCATATCTATAACATGAAAATTAGAATGCAACACATATTTGTCCATGGAGATCTTCAAATATTTAAAAATTTGAACATTTTCACCTTCAACCTATGTGTTGTGAATATTATTTGCAAGAAACTACAATATATTAACCAACTGAATATTGATAAAATTTTGTTGACAACTAGGGTTAATAGAAACCATGCCATTTTCTTTATGAATACGACCATGAACCTGTAATATAGATTTTCCACATGAAAATAAACTCTTGGTACATTTTGTATCCCTTTTTCCAACATGAGACCACCTATCTAAAAATACCTTTTCAAATTCTTTATTAGAGAGTGTCATTATCATGTCATAGTCAAGCAAGTTCCACTAAATGGTCACATCACCTTGTAAATGTAAATTGACCAAACCTCTCCAATGCTCTTTCCACACTAACTTTTCTTCTTTTTGAAAATATTCAATACTAGGGCCATCATATTTCCCTGTAAAATAAATCTTTCTATGAAAACCCCCAAAAATATAAGTAGGGTTTATAGATATCTTATTGTTCAAATCGCGCGGCTTTTTACGGAAAATCCTGAAAATTTGCCGAATTTAAAACATTGATAACTTCACTTTCCAGACTCCATTTTGACTGATTTTTTTTTTTTTTTTTAAATTGGACATTTTTTCGAGAGGAATTAAAATATCCAATTTTTTTTTCCAAATTCTGCTAAGAAATTTTCATATATGAACCTGAAGTGCACCGCCCTTTTTTTTCCCTAGAAAAAATATGCAAAAAGAGCCAAAAATTTCGTCCCTTCTTTGGCCTAGGAAAGTGCTCTGATACCAATTGTTAAGTACCTGAATAGGTCTGAAATTATAAGATGTAATAATATCTCAAATCATTCACCAAAACACTTAACACAAGAAATAGTCAAAACCCTTGAGGTAGGGTAACACCATATATTAATCCTTAAGGAAGGATAACACTCCTCAAACAATCCTTGCTTGTTACAATCACAATATACTTCACTATGCTTCGATACATTTATTACAATTCTTTATATAACATTCTCTCTATATCCTAAGAACATTCTAGAGAAAGAATATTCTAGAAAATCTTCTCACATTTATTATGCTCATATTGATATATTTAACTACCATACTGGGCCTTATTTAATAATATAGTGGACCTAGTTCACCTTACATTGAATGATTTACACTAATAATACATGACCATATTCCCATTGGGTACCTCCCTAGGTACCCCATATTACCTCCCTAGGTATACTACATTAGCCATTCATATTGTATGGTTTCTTCCCATGTTTAGAGGATGAAACATGTGAAGGGGGATGAAATGTAGTATACCTAGGGAGGTAATATGGGGTACCTAGGGAGGTACCCAATAGGAATGTGGTTATGTATTATTAGTGGAGGCCATTCAATGTAAAGTGGACCAGGTCCACTATATTATAAGATCCACTATGGTAGCAAGATATAATAAATTTGAGAAGACTTTCTAAAAGGTTCCTATGCGATAGAGAGTGCAATATAAAGAAATGTAAGCAATGTATTGGAATATAGTGAAGAATATTGTTATTGTAACAAGAAAGTATTGCCTGAGGAGTGCATTCTTCCAATAAGGAATAATATATGGTGTTACCCTACCTCAAGGGTTTTGACTATTTCTTGTGTTCAGTATTTTGGTGAATGTTTTGGTTTATTCTTGTTGAGATTAAGGGTTATTTTTAAGGTATATTTGCATATATATTCAAATCTATTCAGGTACTTAACACATCAAAACAATAGGTTACAGAATTAAATCCCATTTTGACAGGTTCTACTTTGATGGATCGTTCTTATGGATCCAACGAATCTCGGACTCGAAAACCTATGGCTTTGATCATGCCGATTCCCCAAACTACTCGAAGATTATCACCCGTCTTTTCTATCGTTCGACAAGTTAATCGGTGGGACCCTCAACACTCTACAGTCGAGATTACCTTGCATCCACTCTTCAATCTACAACTCATTTTCATTCTTAGAGTCCTCCACCATCAAAATACATTCGTTCTGGTGTCATAAACCACTCCAATGACACACCCTCCGACGGATCTAAGGATCCTCATTCACCTCATCTGACGGTCAATGTTCACTCGGGGTTTAAAAATTTTCAACATTTAAGATTCCTAAACCCTCCTACTCAGGGAAACTCACAAGAGTCAATGGATGAGAGTCTACAGGACACCTTCTAACAGATCTACGATCCTCAAACCATTTCATTGTCAGACTCCCTTTTTGTGCCCTCTCTCTAGACCTCTTACAATATTCCTCTTGAAAAACTTACATGCAACACCAGTGGTCATGATTTCAACTCCCGATCCTTCGATACATCAATGACTCTCATTGACCTGGAGTCATCCTCATTAGAGTCCCCTTTCAACCTTACACTAGGTCACTCTGATGGAAGTGATGTCTGACAAACGGTCAGGATCATCTCACCACGCTGAATGAATGATTAAAATTTGTCCTGACTCAAAACTGGAGTTTTCTTCAGAATATTAGTCTGAATCAAGACTTAACCATTCATGGATCTTTCAGGATTACTCCTTAAGAATTTTTCCAGGTCTCTTGAACTCTCACATTCGCTCCTACATTGGAAAAGCCAATTTCACCTCAAAACATGGATGAGGATTTGCATATCCTGCAAACTTTCCATTTCAAGGTAGGGAGTTTCATTGGGCTTAAGGCTCCTTAACTACACAAAGAACCTCCTCAGACATCATGACATTTCACTACTAATTCCCTGGTGAATATTTTCATATCTTGCAAGATTTCCATTCAAAGACTTGTAGTCTTCATAGGGATACACCCTACTAATGCATTGCTTACTTGGTTGCATAGATTTATTTGGTTAAGAGTGGAAACAAACATGCATAATCCATTTTACTTCAAAATTTAACCATTCCTTCATACATTTCCCATTCATCATTTAAACCATAAAACCTCATATTTACATCATTAAATACAAACAAGACATGTTAAGTTAAAACACTTATATGTTCAGTGAAATATGACACCAACCAATTGACTGAGAGAGGAATCCTTTCCTCCCAACCTTAGGCTATGATGCAGTGTGCCTTTCTACAACATACCACCCTCATGCCAAGCCATGATACCACAAGGGGACAAATTCAACTAATTGGCCAATTAGGCAAATGGTCCATAAATGTTACTCTCCTTCACTCCACTAGCAACAACAGAAGTTGCCCTCTTCCTACTGAGCTCATGACCTCCACATGTTTATCAAGCACCTTCCCAACTAGATTTCCTCTACACAAGGGAGTCCCTTTTCTACTATACAATCCCTCAACGACCTCCCCTTACTAGTATTGTTTTATTTCCAGTAAACACCAAGCCGTGATCCTCTATTGCTCTAGTATGGATCCAGGTCTTCTTTGTTCCAAGGTGGCTATTGATCTTTTGGGAAAGTTTCCTATTTTTCCTCAAAGAAACTTCCCAACAACTCTTTTACTTAGAACTGTGTGTGAGTCTCCTCCTCACCATTTCATCCAACTGTGAGTCTGCAACTCACTTTGTTTTATGTGGTTCTCCCTATTCTCTCTTCCACGCATGCTAGTTTGTTCCCCTTTTGCTTCCTATATCTGCGCGCCCTTGGTGATGTTTTCCACCTTTAATCTCTTCTTCCACACCTTCCTCTGGATTCCCATGACTTCTTGTTAGATGAAAACCTCTAGTTGGGGATTTGAAATCGAAGGGGAAATCCAAGGTTTTCTATCTGTAAGTTTCTGATTGACTCCTAGATTCCCCCAAATGCCAAAATTTGTCAGCAGTTATAACTTCTTCAACCACCAATCCTGCTACCCATAATTGGTCATGTGGCTCAATGCATATCTAAGTATGTTGGCAGGTGATGCATTTACATTTGTAGGTGTAGGCTGGAATGTTGAGAAAGATTCCTATTTTCTTCATTGAAACTTCTCCACTCCACCTCACCAATTCCCACTTGTGATGTCACGGCCAATACTCAAGGCATTTTCCTTCTCATTTAGTTGTATAGTGTTTTCTATTAATCAACACATAATTACATGCTTCATAATCACATTATATGAAGTCTTAGCATAATTACAGTTATGGGGAAAAACATGGTGTTACAATTATAACAGTTAATCCGTCATTGGGATCATGGTCGACAAACATTCAGAGTCCATCTCGATCAGTGGCATCATCCCACAGAGGATGATGTTTATTTCATCACTGGGTTGTCTAGGAGGGGGGAGGTTTGGCCCCAATTCCATGATATACCACCTGGTATTGTAGGAGAGACCTAGCTGGCATATGTGTAGAGATATGTCAATTCGTACATTGTTTCCACTTCGGGATTCTAGGTTCCTAGTGGTCAAATGTAGATGAGTTCATTTCATAGGGAGGAGGTTAGGTGCCCGTGTTATATTATCACGACATTGTCACACTGTACCTCTGATGAGAAACATATTAGTTGCATTTTGATGTATTATGTAGATAGTTTAGTGCAAAGGCCTTGATTGATTAGGTGGATGGAGATTTTTTTTAAGATAGTTTTATTTTGCGTTGGATCATTGTCACGCTGTTTTGTCTGGGAGGAGATTCTTTCCATTAGTATTAGAGTTATTTACATTATTTTTTGAGAGGGTTAATGTCACTAGACCAGGAGCACCCCGCTTTCCTTCTAGGCCTATGTTTGATGTGAGTATGCGCATGTGGGGGGATTTTTTTTCCCAAGAGGGGCCCACTGAAGTGGTCGTGTACTATGTCGATAGGGAGGTATGTGATTTTTTGGCTAGAGAGGACAAGCCCGTCCTCGATGTTGAACAATACCCATATGCGGGGATGGATTGGAGAGGATGTCCAAACGTCCTATTTACAACAACCAAGCCACTAGATGAGAGAGATAATATTATCGTTATGTTTTGATATATCTAGCTGCATATTTTTATGTCCTATTAAATGCACATGTAATCTATTATAACATTTTGTTTCAGTTATCTTATTATTATTATCTACTGTTTTGTAGATATTAACACATATGTTAGGGAAGAGCCTCCCCAAAATAATGAGGAGAATCCTGCGATACATAGACCCGCATGCCACGTAGGTCAGATCGGAGAGTATGGATAAAGGTGATGGATCACTTATGTGGTGTTATGGTTAGTCATGGAGTGGTACCCGCACTGGTTCAAGACATATTATGAGTACCCGAATTGTCTATGATATGGATGACTCTACCTCATGAAATGACATTACTAATGCATCATATTGTAAGTGTCTTCAACCTCATTGAATGGTTGAGGCATCCTGCTCATGTTTCTCATTATTCTATTCCATCCGCCTCATCAACAGATCGATGAACATCCTCTACTCCACCACATGGTCCTCCTCCTCATGATCTTGATTCTTCTCCACATGTGTCTACATCATCCGTCGATCCTCATGCTTCCCCTCCACATGTTTCTATGCCATCCACATTTGATCCTCCTCCTCACCCCCTCCACATGTGTCTGCACCATACACTGATCCTCTTATGACTTCCCCCCCACATGTGTCTGCATTTTCCATGTCTGATCCTTCTCCCCTCCCCCTCCAAAAGTGTATGCACCATCCACCGATCCTCCTATTCTTTCCCCTACACATGTGTCTGCATCATCCACGTCTGATCCTCCTCCCCCTTCCCCTCCCCCTACCCCTCCACATTTGTCTGCACCATCCACCGATCCTCTAGCTTCTCCTCCACATGTGTCACCATCCATCAATCCTCCTCCTCCACTTGTGTCACCATCAATTGGTCATTTTTATTCTCCTCAACGCGTGTCATCATCCACCGATCCTCCTCCTCCTCCTCCTCCACATTTGTCACAAGATTTTGATGCTTTGGACACTATGTTCACATCAGGTTCTATTGCATAGATTGATCTTGATGGAGACACATTTGATAACATATTTTTGTCATTTCTTTATGGCATAGGTACTGATAGACCCTCTACCTTTGGTAGCAGAGACACTGACGCATCTAGATCTAGTGGTGGACCTAGATAGTAGTGGTATTGATTGACATTCATATTGATTGTTTTATATTTGACCTGATATGTATATATGACATGTTTATTGTAGATTTTGTTGAGATGTATGTTTGACATGTATATCATTCATGTATATTATGTTTTTCATATAATGTTGTGGTCATTGGTTGATTCATAAAATGTATTATGAGTATGCTAATAATTAACATTATTAATAATTCCTCTGTTTTTAGATTAATTTGAGATGTATCACTCATTTAAATTTATAGTTGCCATATAATGTTTAACTTTACTTTTATGAAATCGTTTAATTTGGATTGTGATTGCAAAAAATTATAACCATTAATGCCATATAATGTTTAACTCTTCTTCAAGGTGAATTGTTTGTTGTCTAGCAAGATAAAATATGTTGATTAAACGTGTTTAGAAACAAAAATACTTAAATATGATGAGTGAAATGATTGTGATTTGAATAATTATGTTTTTTTTTTCATATATCGTAATAATAATGTTACAATATAATTATTCATTAATAATAATTATGATGATGTAATAATAATCATAAAAATAATTATTGAAGGGAGGTCTGCGGTTTTGCACATGTGTGGAGGTAGGTATCTCACATTATCTCACTAAGTAGGTTACATGGCCCAATGGAGTTCCAATGCTGAGCCAATAATCCCTTTCCAGCATCCTGAGGGGTTTTTCCGTCCACCTTGACGTATGCAGTTATGGAACTTGATGTATTGGACTTCAACGAGTACACAATTTATACGAGAATTATCTTCTTATAATACCTTGAGTTCATCACCAACTAGAGGGTTAGGAGGGCTCGATAACCAAAAGATTCCAATCCTTTGATCGAGCCATGTAGCTTGGTGGATGATAGGGTTTCACTATATGATCTGAAATGCAATCATGTGGCAGAGGAAAATTCACATGTGACAACTCATCCTTTTGTTTCTTCACAAGAAAGGAATCACTTCCTAGGATTTTTAGTAGTAGGAAAAGCAGTTGGCAAGCATGATGAAGTTACTACATCCCTTATTTCTCTTCCATTTTCCCAAAGCCCCGAATCTCTTGTCCTGACACCAGTACCCCGCATCCATGACCAGGTTAACGATGAAGAAAATTATGGAAAGGAAGCATCACAAAGGGCAGAGGCACACTAGAAAACAAAAAAGTTTATTTAGGCTAGAGAGGAGAAGGTTTCCATGGTAGTAGGAAAAGATGTCCAGATAGAAGATCTTCCTAGAATCATGGGAAAAACCTTAGTAGGTCAGTTCTGTGGAAATATGGTCAAAACAAATTCGCTGAAGGAGTGGATAGAGTTTAATTGGAAGCCAATGTTGGGTTATTCGCCTGCCTTTCATGTGCTAGTTCATGGATGGAATTGTTTCAAATTATCCTCAGAAGAAGATGCATAATTGATCCTGGGGTGAGAATGGAGTGGGTGCCTGTTAGGGCTAGTGCTCAAGAATTGGGTTGTTGATTTTGACCCTGGTCGGGTTCTGGTGGCCGTTCAATGGGTTTGGGAAATTCTATCTAGCCTCCAGTTGGTTTTTTGGTCAGATCCTTCAATTATAGCCATTGGTAATAATCTCATGAGTTTTTTTTGGTTTGGAGCACTGCTGGAAGTTTAAGGTAGACTGACATTGGGCTTGGGTCCAAGTAGAAGTTGACCTCTTGGATGGATTTATTGGGGAACTTGAACTGATTTGTGGGGAAAATATATGGAGACAGAGGGTGGACTATTGGTAGTTAGATTTTCGATTGTTGGTTGTGGAGCCCGATTATTTTCCTGATTCAGAGGTCTTTTACTTTTAGCCGTGTTTATACCCCATGAAGTATTTACACCCCAGAAGTATGTACACTCTTCCACACGGGGGACTGTAGAGGGGGGGTACCCCCTCTGTGGGGTTTGCGGGGGCTATCCCCCAAGCTGGGGGGTGTGGGGGCAAGTGGGCCCCCAGCGGGGGTGTGGGGGTGAAGCCCCCGATGGAAAAATTGCCTTGTAAAAGTATATTGTAATTTCATTGTAAATCTGGACCGTTCATTATAAGGTCGCAGATCTAACAGTAGAAATTAGCTTAGGGTTTTTTCCCTAGAAGGCAACTCTCTTTTATGAGTGAAATGTATTGTGGCTATGGTTGATGGCGAATATTGTATTATGAGAGAGGAGACTGTGAGAGAAAGAAGAGAAAGTTACAACAGGTTTTGCTGTAGGTTGTATCCCTTCATTTGCTGGATAATAATAAAGGAAGGACCTGACAATTTCTCTGATGGAGGTAGCCCACACTGAGTGAACCATGTAAATCTGTGTCTCGCTTGTATTGTGTATCTTCTGTGTTTTGTTTCCACATTTGTTTTATTTTATTGCTCCGTGGTCCTGTTTTTCTAACAACTGGTATCGGAGCGAAAGGTAACTCGCAGGAAAAGAGGGTTTATGGTTCGAGTGGGAGCAATGTTGGAAGATGGAAAGTTTAGGGTCGAGAAATTTAACAGCCAAAACTACCAGTTATGGAAGATGCAGATGGAAG